>SJYW01033902.1:50524-66235 GCA_006410735.1 Raphicerus campestris | reverse complement strand
GATCCACACAGTCAAAGGCTTTGGCATAGTCAATAAAGCAGCAATAGATGTTTTTCTGGAACTCTCTTGCTTTTTCCATGATCCAGTGGATGTTGGCAATTTGATCTCTGGTTCCTCTGCCTTGTCTAAAACCGGCTTGAACATCAGGAAGTTCATGGTTCACGTATTGCTGAAGCCTGGCTTGGAGAATTTTGAGCATTAGTTTACTAGCATGTGAGATGAGTGCAATTGTGTGGTAGTTTGAGCATTCTTTGGCATTGCCTTTCTTTGGAATTGGAATGAAAACTGACCTTTTCCAGTCCTGTGGCAACTGCTGAGTTTTCCAAATTTGCTGGTATATTCAGTGCAGCACTTTCACAGCATCATCTTTCAGGATTTGAAGCAGCTCTACTGGAATTCCATCACCTCCATTAGCTTTGTTCGTAGTGATGCTTTCTAAGGCCCACTTGGCTTTACATTCCAAGATGTCTGGCTCTAGATGAGTGATCACATCATCATGATTATCTGGGTCTTGAAGATCTTTTTTATATAGTTCTTCCATGTATTCTTATACAATCATTTAACATGTAACAAGAAACTATATATATTATTATTTTTACATAAATATGTAGAAAAAATGGGCGTTTATTTCAAATTTGATATTATTATGTACTGTGTACTTTTGTTAAATATGTGAAGTGAAGTTGCTCAGTTGTGTCTGACTCTTTGCAATCCCATGGACTGTAGCTTATCAGGCTTCTCTGACCATTGGATTTTCCAGACAAGAGTACGAGGTTGGATTGCCATTTCCTTCTCCAGGTTGTTATGTAAATTGCTGTTATTTAAGTGAAACAGCAATAGAACTAATAATTAATAGTGCTGATCAATAGTAGTTTATAGAAAAACCAATAAAAGTAACAATATATGAACAAAAACAATACTTTATAATGAGAATATAATGTATTCTATATACAGCAATTTACTTTACCTCTTTTTAAGAACCCTGTACTAGATATTTAAGTTTTGCATGGCTATCTTCTTTTCTCTTAAAATACATAAATGTATGATTTTTAGAAAGGAGAAAGAATAAAAATATAATAGGAATAATTAAAGATGCCCTCATATTTAATGAAAATAACATGACATGCTTCTTTCGGTGCCATAATAGTCAGACATATTTTTTGTTTTATTCTCCAGTTATAGTTTTCTGAACTGCTTGCAGCCTTTAAGGTATCTTTCTTTTAAGTGGTAGCAAAGTGGAATAGAATCAAATGTAAAATTTATTTTGACTTGAAGCTTTGTTTTAACAAGCCCACATTTACTGAATTGTGGTATCAGTTCATTGTAAAGGCATTATGCTAAGTATCTTGACAAAAGCAGTTGAGCATAGGATACTAAGGGTTTTCTTTACTAGATAAAGTAGGTTTTCAGGCTTGGAAAAACTATTACTATTTTGCAGCTCTCCAAAAATGTTCAATCACTTGGTTGCTACAGGCTTGGTATGATAGGCCACCTCTCTGTCAGCTCTTTTGCATATTTAAATTCATCACATAGGCGATCCCTCAAATGCCCATCATTTTTATGCGCTCCAAAGCACACTGGATGTTAAATATTTCTTTTTCAGGGAACATGGGTTGAAGCATAGTTGGTAAAATCTAATTTGAATTCCATATAAATTACTGTTTTACTAAAGGAGCTGAGGAAGTCCTTCCTAACTTGCTTACCCATTGCTGGTTACATTTTTTGAGTTCTGAAACAGTCTTTATTTCCAAAGGTATGTCATTTTCTCAAGTGTATGAATTGTTGTCACAACCTGTGCAAATCATAGAACTACCAAGGTGTAGTCAATACATCCTCTTCTGGAATTCTGAAGGCCTCTTCACAGATCATCATATTGCTTTGGAAAAACAGCATATAAATTTCCATTTCATTGCAAACTTTCTATTCTCTATTCTCATCCTCCATGAATTTCAACATTAGAGAAGTATTTTCTTCTTGTCCAGCCTTTAAAAAAATAAGATTTTACATCAGGTAAATATTTTAGCATGGGCTTCCTGGGGGGTTCAGTGGTAAAAGAATCTGCTTGCCAATGCAGGAGACCCTGATTTGATCCCTGGGTCAAGAAGATACCCTGGAGCAGGAAATGGCGACCCACTTCAATATTCTTGCTTGAGGAATTCCGTGGCCAGAGGAGCCTGGTGGGCTACCATCCATGGGGTCGCAAAGAGTCAGCCATGACTGAACACACACATTGCACTGCAAATATTTCAACATATCTTCTATGGCCAGCAAAGAGTACAACCATCTTGCACACTTGTTTAAGGAAGCAATGTCTTTCCACAGTGTGAGGTTAAAAAACAAAAAACAATTCTTTTTAAATGCTTCTGCACATTTTAAGGAAACTAAAAGTGACTGAAATTTTCATTATGAAAACCTTCATATCACAGAAAAACAAATCACACCCCTTTCAGTGTTGTGTACCAGGTGGACAGGACATTTGGCAAGTGAGATCATTTTCTTTTCTTCAGTAAGAAATTTATAGACTGAATGGAACTTGCAAAGATTTACATTTGCTCTGTTTGCTAAATAGGCATATAGATGAGCAAAGACTAGTTTGTATTTGATCAGGAGAGCAAAAATCTCTTTATTTTATATGGTTTTATTAAAATTTTCATAGAAACTCAGAAGCTTATTATATCTTCTGGAAACTAAATTACTTAAGAGCTGGGGCAATGTGTGCTACCACATTTACTTTCTAAAACATGACAGAGTCCTTGCTTCACTGTAAGGGATCAACAGATGTTATCAAACTTCCACTTTTTTCTGCCACTAGTCATTTTAGTTACAGTCTATGAATCTGGAAATGTAACTTCATTGTTTTGTAGAGCAATCAAGAAATTTATATTTTAAAAAATTAAAAAAAATAAAATATTTTAAAAAAGAAAAAAGAAAAAAAAAGAAATTGAATGAATAGATAAAACATGTTTGTTCTTGTAGTGCGCCCAGAACTAATCCAGCAATAATTATTTTTATCTGAACACTGCCATCTTTAGGGAAGACAATTTTTTTTTTTTAAATTTAGGAAACAAAAACGTGTAATTGATTTAGATACTTGCTTGTCTCATCCCAGACATTTGAGATTTCATCTCCATATGTGTTTTTTCAGCTCCTTCTCCACCATAACCAATTCAAAATATTTTTTATTAAGATATAAGTGATGTGTAGCATTATATTAGTTTCAGGAGGTACAACATAATGATTTGATATTTTATACACTGTGAAACAATGTAGGTCGCCACTACAGTAGATCTAGCACCTGTCAGCATGCTTATAGTTTTGTTTTGTTTTTTTTTTTGGTATGGGGAACTTTTAAGGTATGCTCTGTTAGCAACCTTTAAATAAGCCATGCTGTATTATTCAATACTTCTGCACACTCAGCAGAGATGTCAGCAAAGCAGTTTCACATTAGGTCTGCAAGACCTCTGCCCTCAGCTCTTTATGAGCAAGTGAAATAAGATTAAGCATAAAGGAAAGAGAAAAAGGAGGCAGAGACAAGATGACTTGGTAGAAAGACATAAACTCTTGCAAAAAACACCAAAATCACAACTAACTGCTGAACAGCCATTGAAAACAAATTTTGGAACATACACATAGATACCCTACATCCAAGTACAAAGCAAAAGCCACAGTGAGACAGTAGGAGGGGTGCAATAGCTATAAAATAAAATCCCATACCCACTGGGTGGGTGACCCACAACCTGGAAAATAATTATATCACAGAACTTATTACACAGAAGTGAAAGTTATGAGCGTCTACTTGGGGGTCCCCAGCTTAGGGGTCTGTCATCAGGAGGAGGAACTCCCTGAGCATCTGGCTTTAAAGGCCAGTGGGATTTGATTGCAGTAATTCCATAGGACTGGGGGAAACAGAACCTCCACTCTAGAGGGCACACACAGGTTCTTGTGCACAATAGGTCCCAGTGAAAAAGCAACGACCTCCTAAGAGCCTAAACTTATCATACCATCATGCTCATTTCAAGTGGTAGTAAGTAGTAAGGTTATGCTCAAAATCCTTCCAGCTAGGCTTCAGCCATATGTGAACTGAGAAAATTCCAGATGTGCAAGCTGGGTTTCTAAGAGGCAGAAGAACCAGAGATCAAATTGTCAATATTCGTTGGATCATGGAGAAAGCAGAGTGCCAGAAATACATCTACTTCTGCTTTATTGACTACACTAAAGCCTTTGACTGTGTGGATCATAACAAACTGCGGAAAATTCTTAAAGAGATAGAAGTACCAAACCAACTTACCTGCCTCCTGAGAAACCTGTATGTGTGTTAGAACCGGACATCGAACAACCAATTGGTTCAAAACTGTGAACAGCATACAACACTGTTTATTTAACTTCTATGCAGAGTATATCATGCAAAATCCTGGGTAGAATGAATCACAAGCTGGAATCCAGATTGCCAAGAGAAATATCAACCACCTCAGATAGGCAGATGATACCAGTCTGATCGGAGAAAGTGAAGAGAAACTAAAGAGCCTCTTGATGAGGGTGAAAGAGGAGAGTGACAATCCTGGCTTGAAACTCAACATTCAAAAAACTAAGATCATGGCATTCAGTCCAATCAATTTATGGCAAATAAAAGGGAAAAAAGTGTTACCAGTGCAGATGGTGACTGCAGCCATGAAATTAAAAGATGCTTACTTCTTGGAAGAAAAGTTATGACCAACCTAGATAGTATATTCAAAAGCAGAGACATTACTTTGCCGACTAAGGTCCGTCTAGTCAAGGCTATGGTTTTCCCTGTGGTCATGTATGGATGTGAGAGTTGGACTGTGAAGAAGGCTGAGCGCCAAAGAATTGATGCTTTTGAACTGTGGTGTTGGAGAAGACTCTTGAGAGTCCCTTGCACTGCAAGGAGATCCAACCAGTCCATTCTGAAGATCAACCCTGGGATTTCTTTGGAAGGAATGATGCTAAAGCTGAAACTTCAGTACTTTGGCCACCTCATGTGAAGAGTTGACTCATTGGAAAAGACTCTGATGCTGGAAGGGATTGGGGGCAGGAGGAGAAGGGGAGGACTGAGGATGAGATGGCTGGATGACATCATGGACTCAATGGACGTGAGTCTGAGTGAACTCCGAGAGATAGTGATGAACAGGGAGGCCTGGTGTGCTGTGATTCATGGGGTCGCAAAGAGTCGGACACGACTGAGCGACTGAACTGAACTGAATGACAGTTTTTATTTTTTGGCTCCCAAATCACTGCAGATGGTAATTGCAGTCATGAGATTAAGAGATGTTTGTTCCTTGGGAGGAAAGCTATGACACACCTAGACAAGGTATTACAAAGCAGAGACATCGTTTTGCTGACAGAGGTCCACCTAGTCAAAGCTATGTTTTTTCCAGTAGTCATGTACAGGTGTGAGAGTTGGACCATCAAGAAAAAAAAAAAAAACAATGGTGGATAGATAGGCATACAGTAGACATTCTTGTTCCTAAAGGGAGAAATTGGAAAGGAGAAAAGGGTGACAGGTCTCAGGAAATACAAATAAAACTTAGCAAGGCAAATTACATTCGACGTTCAGGTTGGAGAATAACCTGCTTAGTTTTGATGTTCTGTCCTCCAGAGCCTTTGGGGTGGGCGCGTAAGCCAGCTGAAGTTGATTGTGCCCTACCTCTTCAGCTCTGGACAGAGGCTCCATCCATACAGCTCTACAGCTCTTTGGAGTAAACTGCCCCCGAGCCACTGGGCAACGGAGCTTGGCTGGTCAAAACTGAGGAAGAGACAGCTCCTGGCCCTGTGATGGGAGAGGAAGCCTGGATGATCTCTGAGTCATCCTCTGCATCCTTCCCTTTTCTTGAAGGATAAAGCATGTTGGCAGGCAGCTGGTTCTGTGGCCCCGTGCTATTCTCTTTGGTCTGACCTGGCTGCGTTTCTGCTGATATCATCTCATCCTTATTCCCACCTTCTGCTGAGATGGTTCACATGCACAGTCTATTTATCAGATGATTTTTCTGTCCACATTTTGGAACATATCCCCCCCACCACCTCTTTTTTTTTTGCAAAATTCATAGACTGAGAATTCTCCAAATCTTTAAATTCTTGCACCTCTCTGCTTAGCACTAACTTCTTCACTTTGTCTCCTCTGCTCACATTTTACTCTAATATGTCAGGGGTGTCCAGGCTACATCTTTGACATTTTTCTTAGAAATATTCTCAACTAATTATCCAGTTTCATGACTCACAAATTCTATCTTCCATAAAACACAAGATTACCATTTAGCCAAGTTTTTGGTCACTTTATAACAGGAGTTGCCTTTTCTTACCCATTGTTCTTATCTGTCTAAAATCTCACCAGAAACAACTTTCATGTAAATATTTCTACCAGCATTCCATTCATGATTTTCTTTGTATTGTCTAAAAAAGATGTAGGCTTTCTCTCCTGCTCTCCTCTTTTGCCTCTGAACCCTCACTAAAGTTGCCTTTACCTTCCATATTTCCACCAACAATCTCTTTAGATTCAGTCAGTTCAGGTCAGTCTCTCCGTCGTGTCTGACTCTTTGCAACCCCATGGATTGCAGCACGCCAGGCTTCCCTGTCCATCATAAACTCCTGGAGCTTGCTCAAACTCATGTCCATTGAGTCAGTGATGCCATCCAACCATTTCATCCTCTGTCGTCCCCTTCTCTTCCTGCCTTCTCTTCAGATTAATCTAGGTATTTTCCACAATATGCCTCAAAATTCCTCTAGCTAGTATCTATTATGAGTTCCTAAGCCATTTCCACATATTTAGGTATTTGTTATAACAACATCTTGTTTCTTGGAACCAAAATCTGTATTAGTCAGAATTCTCCAGAGAAATGAGATCATTGATGGCACAGGAGGAGAAGCTTTAGAAGGAATTGACTGGCCCCTGTGATTCTGGAGGCTGACAGATTCCAAGATCTACAGAGTCAGTAAACTCAGCTCGAGGAGAGCTGATGGTGCAGTTTTTGTGAAAAGGGCAGCAGCCTTGAAGGTCAGACAAAGCTGATGTCTCATTTTGGGCACCTTGAGCAGGAAGAATCTTCACTGGAGGATCAGTGTTTTGTTTAACTAAGACCTCCAGGATTGAGGCCCGCCTGCATCAAAGAAAGCTACAGCATTACTCAGTCTACTGATATAAATGTTGGGCTTCCTGGGTAGCTCAGATGGTAAATCCTCTATCTGCAATGCAGGAGACCTGGGTTCGATCCCTAGGTAGGGAAGATCCCCTAGAGAAGGGAATGGGAGCTTACTACAATATTATTGCTTGGGAAATCTGACGGATAAAAGAGCCTGGTGGGCTGCAGTCCATGGGGTCACAAAGAATTGGACACAACTGAGCAGCTAACACACACACTGATTTAAATATTAATTTCGTTTGAAAACACCCCACAGAACACCTAGGATATTACTTGAGCAAGGTCTGAGCTCACTGTGGCCCAGTGAAGTGGATTCAATCCCTGAGATGGGAAGATCCTCTGGAGGAGGGCATGGCAACCCACTCCAGTGTTCTTGCTTGGAGAATTCCATGGACAGGAGAGCCTGGCAGGCTTGCAAAAGACAGAGCATACACACTCTTTAGTATACATCGATTATTCTAAGTAAACCTGGAATTTATTCATGGTAGAATAGCTGCCTGGAGAAACTAGGTAATCATGTAACTGTGTAGTTAACAGTGCAAAAGTGAAATAACTATTTATGAGCAATCTTGTGTCTACACAGAACTTCTCATCTTATTTTCCTGTCACCCATCTGAATGTAGTGTGGGGTTGGAGAAGGGGGAAAGGTTTTGGGAGTTGCTGCTGCTGGATGCTGGCTCCTTTATACCTGATATTTACCCATGAAATTTGCTATGGTCACATCTGTGTTTTGGGGAGTTTGGTATCACAGTTAAAACCTGAGTCATAAAGGCTGAGACATTTGGGGGAAATAAAAGGGAGGAGGTGAAAAGCGGTGAATTAGTATGCTCAGAATTCTCCAAGCCAGGCTTCAGCAATACGTGAACCGTGAACTTCCAGATGTTCAAGCTGGTATTAGAAGAGGAACCAGAAATCAAATTGCCAACATCTGATGGCTCATCCCAGTACTGTAATAAAACACTAAACAGTAAAAAAAAAAAAAAAAAAAAAGCAAGAGAGTTTCCGAAAAACATCTATTTCTGCTTTATTGACTATGCCAAAGCCTTTGACTGTATGGATCACAACAAACTGTGGGAAATTCTGAAAGACATGGAAATACCAGACCACCTGACCTGCCTCTTGAGAAACCTGTATGCAGGTCAGGAAGCAACAGTTAGAACTGGATATGGAACAACAGACTGGTTCCAAATAGGGAAAGGAATAAGTCAAGGCTGTATATTGTCACTGTGCTTATTTAAGTTATATGCAGAGTACATCATGAGAAATGCTGGGCTGGAGGAACCACAAGCTGGAATCAAGATTGCTGGGAGAAGTATCAATAACTTCAGATATGCAGATGATACCATCCTTATGGCAGAAATTGCAAAACTAAAGAGCCTGTTAATGAAAGTGAAAGAAAAGATTGAAAAAGTTGGCTTAAAGCTCAGCGTTCGGAAAACAAAGATCATGGCATCCAGTCCCATCATTTCATGGCAAATAGATGGAGAAACAGTGGAAACAGTGTCAAACTTTATCTTTTGGGCTCCAAAATCACTGCACATGGTGACTGTAGCCATGAAATAAAAAGACGCTTACTCCTTGGAAGAAAAGTTATGATCAACCTAGACAGCATATTAAAAAGCAGAGACATTACTTTGCCAAAAAAGGTCCATCTAGTCAAGGCTATGGTTTTTCCAGTAGTCAGGTGTGGATGTGAGAGTTGGACTATAAAGAAAGCTGAGTGCTGAAGAATTGACACTTTTGAACTGTGGTGTTGGAGAAGACTCTTGAGAGACTCTTGGACTGCAAGGAGATCCAACCAGTCCATCCTAAAGGAGATCAGTCCTGAGTGTTCATTGGAAGGACTGATGTTGAAGCTGAAACTCCAATTCTTTGGCCACCTGATGTGAAGAACTGACTCATTTGAAAAGACCTTGATGCTGGGAAAGATTGAAGGCAGGAGGAGAAGGGGGACGACAGAGGATGAGATGGTTGGATGGCATCACCGACTCAATGGACATGAGTTTAGGTAAACTCTGGGAGTTGGTGATGGGCAGGGAGCCCTGATGTTGTAAAGAGCTGGACACGACTGAGTGACTGAACTGAACTGAATAGTTGAATGACTGGATGCCCTGAGGTATCTTTGAAAGGAGGTAGAATCCTTGAGGCAGATTGTTGGGGACTAATTTAACCTATGGGGACTGGAGACTCAGAGTAATTAATTAAATGAAGATCTCAAACTGAAAGAAGAATTTATAGAAAATAGTCTTTGTTGGCAGGTATCAGTACACAGTGCTCATTAAAACTAGATAGTAAAAGGGAAAGAGGCTTTTTTTTTTGGGGTCTGGGGAAATCCTGCTTAGACTTTCAAGGCCACTTTCATATCTTATTCATTTTCAAAATAACCACGTGATCTCCATGATTACCCAGAAGACTACACATGGGGTTGAGAATCAGTCTGCTGGATATAACTAGAGATGCTGATCTCTTCATCTGATTCTTTGTCTAATTACAAATATCATGTAATTTTTATCTTGAAGATACTGGGAACCCAAAGGCACATGCACAGAGCTGACTGAAAAATAAAATGTTGCTCCTACCTTGAACTCTCTTTAAAAACCACGGGAAAAAAGAAGAATTGGGGCTAGCCTAAGAGGAGAATTTTGAGCCTCAGTGATCATCCACACTGTGGCTGGCAAGTTGCTCTTCTGTCAGCTCCTCCGTGTGGCTAAGAAGTGATAGAGCAAGAATGAAGTGAAGTGAAAGTCACTTAGTCGTGTCCGACTCTGTGACCCCATGGACTATAGGCCATGGAATTCTCCAGGCCAGAATACTGGAGTGGGTAGCCTTTCCCTTCTCTAGGGGATCTTCCTGAGCCAGGGATTGAACCTAGGACTCCCACATGGCCGAAGAATTCATATCATATCAAATAAAAGGAAGCAAGCCAACAAATTATGAAGAAAGCAGGACTCAGTACATTAGGACTCCAGGAAGGCGGATACAGACGTCAGCTGAGAATCTGCCAGATGAGGAAAATGTAGATATAGCACTTGTCAATCAGAAATGGGCCAGAGGCAGATTTAGCCATGCATTCTATAAAATCTAGAGTCATTTTAACAATTTCCTGTTGCCACATATTTGATTAAATAACTTAGTTAAATAAGTTTTTTGGAGTACTTTTAATTTTTAGAAAAAATTCTAGTAATATAAGAAAAATGCCACATAAAGTGTGAAAATTTTAGGTGCTCAGTTGTGTCCAACTCTTTGTGACCCCATGGAGTGTAGCTCCCCAGGCTTCTCTGTCCATGGAATTCTCTAGGCAAGAATACTGCAGTCGATAGCCATTCTCTTCTCCAGAACATCTTCCTGATCCAGGGTTGAACCCGAGTCTCCTGCATTGCAGGCAAATTCTTTACCATCTGAGCCAACAGAGAAGCCCAAATGCCACACACCCCAGATTTAATTCTAACATACAGATAAAATCCCAATACTCTTTGTGATATATATGTTTGAGCCTCAGAAACCCTGTATCTTAACAGAATTAAAGAAATACTTGCAGATGTTAAATATGTGGTCCATGAAAGAACAATGCCTTCAATCAAGGAAATCACCATATGGTAGAAATTTGAAAACAGAAACATCCGTAAAGCTCATTTAATAAATTAGTTTAGGTTTGGGGATTTTACTACCTTCACAGTCTATATGTACGAATTGTTTAGTGTTTGGGAATATGGTTGGTAATGATAGCTTTGCACCATTTCATTTGGTTAATAAAATCTCTGACAGTTTGAAATGATATTTTCCATTCGAGGTAAAAGTTTTTTGAAGGAAAGATCTCTTGGTCATCCAAAGCACAGACTTCAACTCGTTTTCTACATTTCTATACCTCTGTTCATCATTGCTGCTGCTCTTATAATAAAGCAGGATAAAATAAGAGAGCTGTGCTATGAAGGAGAACTTGAAAGTGAAAGGTATGTATGTTTTATTCTTACCAAATAAGTCAAGAAAAAAGTATTCATGGTTCATCTAGAATATGCTAAGACTATAGGAAAAGCGATATGAGGAGAGGCACACAGATACATTTCAGACTGCCTTGGTGTCCTTCATATTTTTTCTGGTTTTACTACATTTTGCCAGCAGTGTTACTTGAGGAGGATGGGTGTCAAGGGTATGGTGGAGAGTTATTCAGCCTCTTAATCCAATATGATAGTTTCCGCTCAGTTGTTTCTGACTCTGCGACCCCATGGACTGTAGACCACAGGCTCCTCTGTCCATGGAATTCTCCAGGCAAGAATACTGGATGGGGTTATCATTTCCTTCTCCAGGGCATCTTCCTCACCCGTGTCTTCTGCATTGCAGGTGGATTCTTTACCATCTGAGCCACCGGGCAAGCTCTTAATCCAGACTCTGTCTATATGGTCATGTTGTACACGAGAGAATTCTCTTCATGAGAATAAATAATAGCACTGCATTTAAAAATAAATTTTTAACATATAGAGCCTCAGACCAGTGGTAAATAATTTCATTAAAATACCCCACTCCACTAGAGATAAGATCTATGAATATGCCTGCGTAATACTTATTTTCCTAATTCTTTATACTGCTGATTGGGCAAGTCTTTTCTCAACTAGAAATTACATGTGTAGTTCATGTTAATCAGGTTAAACGGGAGGAAGCATCATGAAATGGGGTGAAAACTATATTTAGTCTCAGAAAACCTGGCTTCAACTCCTAAATATTGCATATCTTGATAACTATATCTTGAGCAAAGGGTTTAATCTTTATGTTCTTAAAATAATTCTCTGTAACTATAAAAGGTGAGATAATAGCTTTCCAAGTTATCATAAACTCCTGGGTACACTGAATTAATAAATGACATTATCATATTATCTGTAATCCATTACATAGCAATTTAAGCATCATTATTGAAACCCTTATTGATAATTTACTATATTTTCCCATAGAGGTCTTTATCTCTAGTTTTACCTTCTTGGAATCGATATAAAGAGAAGATGAGTATGTGTTATGAGAGGATGAAAGAAATCTATAGAAATGTATAGAAAATAAGCTGAAATTTTGGACTGCTACTTTATGGTTTTGGCTTAATTTGGTTGAGAGTTAGGATTACCAAGGAATCAAGGGGCTGCCCGCAACTGTGTGGGCTTATACCATAAATATTTGAGTAAATGTGAAATGAGAATGAGACGATTAAGTGGACATGGCGAGATGGCTGGTGGCGTTTCTCCTAATACTGAGATGGTCGTTGTTTTATTGCTCTTATTCCCCTGGAAGGAGATATTTTATTTAGTGAATCACTCTGTTTCTCTGAAGGACATTCTTCATTCAAATAGTCACTTGATTANGCTGGTGGCGTTTCTCCTGATACTGAGATGGTAGTTGTTTTATTGCTCTTATTCCCCTGGAAGGAGATATTTTATTTAGTGAATCACTCTGTTTCTCTGAAGGACATTCTTCATTCAAATAGTCACTTGATTAAGATTTTAAAATTTTCTCACTTTTTAAAAATAAACATTATTGCTGTTACAGATCTGTGTCAGAAGAAAGCAGTACCGACAGCAAGTCATTCCCCAGTGTCAGGTGAGTAGAGCGGGAGTAACCATTCTGCATCGTACCTTTTGATCATTGTACAAGGAGCACTTAAAATTGTTAATTTCAAACCAAGCATTTGTTCATAATATTCTTATATGGTCCCCACTGTAGATGATTTTATAGTACTGAATAATAAAACTTGGTTTCATGATGTCTCAACCCTCCCTGACCCACACCAAAGGAGAGATTTCACACTAGCATTTATGACCACATAATTTTTGTTTTATTTTAAGGTTTGGTAAGGAGAACTTGGCAACCCACTCCAGTGTTCTTGCCTGGAGAATCCCAGGGCCGGCAGAGCCTGATAGGCTGCAGTCTATGGGGTTGCACCGTTGGACATGACTGAAGTGACTTAGTAGTAGCAGCAGCAAGGAGAACTTATATCTTGATGATTTTTTTAAAATATAAATTTATTTATTTTAATTGGAGGTTAATTACTTGAAGATGTTTTACTGCCACATGAAACGAAGACTGATATTGTAAAATGTCAGATGTGCTTATGGTTATATTTTTATGTCAGAAAAAAATTATTGTTAGTAAGATAGAGTCTTGGAGTTTTCATTCATTTTAACTGTCTTAAGATCTCAAGTAACCACTGAACTTGACAACCATCAAGGAATGAAGAAAATAAACTAAACCCAAATTAAGTGGGAGGAAGGGAATAATAAAGGTTAGAGCAGATACGAAGAAAGGAAGGCTAGAAAAGCAATTTTAAAAATCAATAGATGTAAGCATGCTTTTCTGAAAAATAAAGAAATTAACAAAACTTGAGCTAGGCTAACTAGCACAAAAAGGAAGAAGATTACAAATACTACAGAATTAATCTTTTTATAGTTTATAGTTCCTTAAAGATTACTATGAACATTTGTATGCTAAGAAACTGAAAAACCAAAAAGAAATAAACACATTCCTGGAAACATGTAACATGCCAAGATTAAATCACGAAGAAATAGAAAGTGAGCAGATTAAAACCTAGCAAGGAGAGTGAGCCAGTAATTAAAACCTTCACAACAAAGAAAAGCCCAGGACAGACTGGTTTTACTAGTGAATTCTGTCAAACATTTAAATAGGAATTAAAGTCAGTATTCTAAAATTGTTCCAAAAAGTATAAAGGTGAAAACACAAACTCATTTTATGAAGCCAGCATTACTCATACCAAAATGGGTAAGGACTCCACAGAAAAAGGAAACTACAAGTTAGTATCTGTGATGACTATAAATGCAGAAATTCTCAACAGATACTAGAAAAACCAAATTCAACAGCACATGGAAAGGATTATGCACCGTGGCAAAGTGATATCATGGGAGTGCTAGGATGGTTCAACATATGAAAATTAATCAATGTGATAACACCCACCACATTAACCAG
Source organism: Raphicerus campestris (assembly GCA_006410735.1). Lineage (NCBI taxonomy): Eukaryota > Metazoa > Chordata > Mammalia > Artiodactyla > Bovidae > Raphicerus > Raphicerus campestris. Next base: position 52,127 of record SJYW01033902.1, on the reverse strand, counting down.
ATGAAGAATGAAAATGACAAGATTGTCTCAGTAGATATAGGAAAAAGATTTGATACATTCAAAACATTTTTATGATATATCCTTTCAACCAATTCAGAACAGAACAGGAGGAATTTACAACAGAGTAAAAGCCATCTATATGAGAAACTTGCTGCTAATTTATACTCACTGTTTTTTATTTCCCCTTCTATTTGCCGTGAAGTGATGAGACCAGAAACCATGATCTTAGTTTTCTGAATGTTGAGTTTTAAGCCAATTTTTTCAATCTCCTCTTTCACTTTCATCAAGAGGTTTTTCAGTTCTTTGCTTTTTACCATAAGGGTGGTATCATCTGCATATCTGAGGTTATTGAGATTTCTCCTGCCAATCTTGATTCCAGCTTGTGCTTCTTCCAGCCCGGTATTTCTCATGATGTACTCTGCATATAAGTTAAATAAGCACGATGACAATAACAGCCTTAACATAACCCTTTTCCGATTTGAAACCAGTCTGTTTTTAATGTCCAGTTCTAACTGTTGCTTCCTGACCTGCATACAGTTTTCTCAAGAGTCTGATATTCCCATGTCTTTCAGAATTTCCCACAGTTTGTTGTGATCCACACAGTCAAGGCTTTGGCATAGTCAATAAAGCAAAAATAGATATTTTTATGATCTAGTGGATGATGGCAATTTGATCTCTTGTTCCTCTGCCTTTCTAAATCCAGCTTGAACGTTTGGAAGCTCATGGTTCATGTACTGTTGAAGCCTGGTTTGGAGAAGTTTGAGCATTACTTTGGTTGTGTGTGAGATGAGTGCAATTTTGCAGTCGTTTGAGCATTCTTTGGCATTGCCTTTCTTTGGGATTGGAATGAAAACTGACCTTTTCCAGTCCTGTGGCCACTGCTGAGTTTTCCAAATTTGCTGGCATACTGAGTGCAGCACTTTCACAGCATCATCTTTTAGGATTTTAAATAGCTCAACTGGAATTCCATCACCTCCACTAGCTTTGTTTGTAGTGATGCTTTCTAAGGCCCACTTGACTTCACATTCCAGGATGTCTGGCTCAATGTGAGTGGTCACACCATCATGATTATCTGGGTCGTGAAGATCTTTTTTGTATAGTTCTTCTGTGTATTGTTGCCATCTCTTCTTAATCTCTTATGCTTCTTTTAGGTCCATACCATTTCTGTCCTTTATTATGCCCATCTTTTCATGCAATGTTTCCCTGGTATCTCTAATTTTCTTGAAAAGATCTCTAGTCTTTCCCATTCTATTGTTTTCCTCTGTTTCTTTGTATTGATTACTGAGGAAGACTTTCTTCTCTCTCCTGCTATTCTCTGGGACTCTACATTCAAATGGGTATATCTTTCCTTTTCTCCTTTGCCTTTTCAGTTCAGTTCAGTTCAGTTCAGTCGCTCAGTCATGTCCGACTCTTTGCGACCCCATGAATCGCAGCACGCCAGACCTCCTTGTTCATTACCATCTCCCAGAGTTCACTCAGACTCATGTCCATCAAGTCCATGATGCCATCCAGCCATCTCATTCTCAGTCGTCCCCTTCTCCTCCTGCCCCCAATCCCTCCCAGCATCAGAGTCTTTTCCAATGAGTCAACTCTTCGCATGAGG
>SJYW01033902.1:15961-48756 GCA_006410735.1 Raphicerus campestris | reverse complement strand
AGTCCAACTCTCACATCCATACATGACCACAGGAAAAACCATAGGCTTGATTAGATGGACCTTAGTCGGCAAAGTAATGTCTCTGCTTTTGAATATGCTATCTAGGTTGGTCATAACTTTTCTTCAAAGGAGTAAGTGTCTTCTAATTTCATGGCTGTAGTCACCATCTGCAGTGATTTTGGAGCCCCCCAAAATGAAGTCTGACATTGTTTCCACTGTTTCCCCATCTATTTCCCATGAAGTGATGGGACCGGATGCCATGATCTTCATTTTCTGAATGTTGAGCTTTAAGGCAACTTTTTCACTCTCCTCTTTCACTTTCATCAAGAGGCTTTTTAGCTTCTCTTCACTTTCTGCAATAAGGGTGGTGTCATCTGCATACCTGACATTATTGCCATTTCTCCCAGCAGTCTTGATCCCAGCTTGTGTTTCTTCCAGTCCAGCGTTTCTCATGATGTACTCTGCTGATAAGTTAAATAAGCAGAATGACAATGTACAGCCTTGACGTGCTCCTTTTCCTATTTGGAAGCAGTCTGTTGTTCCATGTCCAGTTCGAACTGTTGCTTCCTGACCTGCATACAGATTTCTCAAGAGGCAGGTTAGGTGGTCTGGTATTCCCATCTCTTTCAGAATTTTCCAGAGTTTATTGTGATCCACACAGTCAAAGGCTTAGGGATAATCAATAAAGCAGAAATAGATGTTTTCCTTAGCCTTTTACTCCTCTTCTTTTAACAGCTATTTATAAGGTCTCCTGAGACAGCCATTTTGCCTTTTTTTTTCTTGAAATTTTTCTTGATCCTTGCCTCTTCTACAATGTGAGGAACCTCTGTCCATAGTTCTTCAGGCAGTCTGTCTATCAGATCTAATCCCTTGAGTCTGTTTCTCACTTCCACTGTATAATCATAAGGGATTTGATTTAAGTCATACATGAATGGTCTAGTGGTTTTCCCTATTTTCTTCAGTTTAGGTCTGAATTTGGCAGTAAGGAGGTCATGATCTGAGCCACAGTCAACTCCAGGTCTTNCACCTCATTTTCTCTGAAGCATCTGGCCCCAATATGGGGCTGATTTTCATAAATCCAAGACATCTCCCTTAGCCCAGCAGACTTGGAAGAAGCCAAGGAGAACCCCACAGTGTTGCCAGCAGAAGCCCTGAAAGGCAGAGACAGACAGGAAAGAGGGGGGTGGTTAATAACCAAGTGAGGACTGAGGTGCGCCTGGGGCACAAGGCATGTACAGGAAGCTGATGTGTTCAGAATCCAGAGGGCTGAGCCAGGGAGAGAAAGAGATGCCCCTGGAACCCACAGAAGCCTCCAGCAGCTGTCCACCTACCCTCAATTTCTTTCCTCGCCTGTGGCCCCTCGCTAGACAAGAGCTGGCTCATATGGGTCACAGATTTCTCCAGGTGTGGAAGAACCAGATCAGGGGACATGTTCCATCCCCTACATAGACATATACAGGTGTACACACATGTACACATCTCCTTCCAGGCTGGGAAAGCAGAGAGTATGGAGTTCTGGCCAGATTTCATCCTCCAGTTGCTTTAACCCAGACGCGTACTTTAGTCCCTTCTGCTTGGAAATACCAATACATGATCCCAAGACAAAGCAGAGTAACTGTTGCTGGGTGGAGCATCAGGAACAAGTAGTCAGGGACATTAAACTGAAAATAAAAAAGTGAATGGAAAAAAAAAANAAGGTTCTGTTTGTGCCCCCAGGGTCTGTTTTCCCAGTCTTGTGTAAGTCCTGGTGGCTCTACGGTAGGGTTAATGGTGACCTCCTCCAAGAGGGCTCATGCCGCACCCAGGTCTGCTGGGCCCAGAGCCCCTGTGCTGCTGGCGGCCTGCTGCTGGCCCGCCCCTCCACAGCAGATGCTCTCACACGGCTCTTCTCAGTTTCTATGGGGTCTCTGGGTCCTGATGCACCCAAGGTTTGTTTGAGCCCTTGAGCGTCTCTGGTGGGTATGGGGTTTGATTCTAAACACAATTTTCCCCCTCCTACCATCTTGCTGGCTCTTCTCCTTTGCCCTTTGATGGGGGTTATCTTTCCAGCATCACTCCAATGCCACACAGCCACTGCTCCACCGGCAAAAATAGTGACAGACTTTTTTTGGGGGAGGGGCTCCAAAATCACTGTAGATGGTGACGGCAGCCAAGAAATTAGAAGACGCTTCTTCCTTGGAAGGAAAGTTATGACTCACCTAGACAGCATATTAAAAAGCAGAGACATTACTTTGCCAACAAAGGTCCATCTAGTCAAAGCTATGGTTTTTCCAGTAGTCATGTATGGATGTGAGAGTTGGACTATAAAGAAAGCTGAGCGCCAAAGAATTGATGCTTTTGAACTGTGGTGTTGGAGAAGACTCTTGAGAGTCCCTTGGACTGCAAGGAGATCGAGCCAGTCCATTCTGAAGGAGATCAGCCCTGGGATTTCTTTGGAAGGAATGATGCTAAAGCTGAAACTCCAGTACTTTGACCACCTCAATGCGAAGAGTTGATTCATTGGAAAAGCCTTTGATGTTGGGAGGGACTGGGGGCAGAAGGAGAAGGGAACAGCAGAGGATGAGATGGCTGGATGGCATCACAGACTCGATGGACGTGAATCTGAGTGAACTCCGGGAGTTGGTGATGGACAGGGAGGCCTGGCGTGCTGCGATTCATGGGGTCGCAAAGAGTCGGACAGGACTGAGCGACTGAACTGAACTGAACTGAAAACAAATACCCAAAATGAGAAACCAAAGATGAACCTCAGACAAATGTCAGTTACAAAATCAAGCAAATAATAATTAAGATAATGAAATATATACCTATACATATACACTCAGTAAAATCAAAACCGTTCAACAAAAATACAGTACAGTAGATTGACCCAGTGAACAAAAGAAACCGCAAATTATATCTACCAGTTAAGAACGCAACTAACTAAAGCGCAAACTGCGAAACAAAACTGAAGCAGGGTGCCGAGTGGGGAATAGAGCAGTGCAGACAAAACTAATAAACCTGCTGAGAGGCAAGGAAAGAAAGCAGGACCAGATAGCTAAACAGAGGTAGATAAATAGAGCAAAGCTAAATAGAGGTAGATAAAGAAGATTTATATACATTAAAGATTAACTGCAAGGGGAAGAGAACAGTAGGAAAAGCAAAGAAAGGAATAAATGTGGAAAAAAGAAAATCTCCACAGATTTCCAAAAGTCCAGTGTAGAGCCAGAAGTTTACAGGAACAATAAAAAATGTGACTGAGAAAAGAAAAAATAAAACTCAAAAGCTTAATTAGATTTCATAGTGCCAATAAAATCAGCAACTACAATGGAGGGAGGTGGTGGGAAGGGAAAAAAATAGAAAAAGAAAAAAGTAAAAAAAAACCCAAAAGAGTCTACAAAACAAGTCAGACCACAAGAATAATAAATTTTTTCTTGAGTCACTGCTGTCAGCGTCCTTTCCCTCGCTGGGAGTCACAGTCCACCTCACCTCCCTAGGATGCCCTCCAACACTGTGCTGGTCTCTGGACCTGCTGTGGGGGCAGCTCAGATCCTAATCTGCTCCTACTCCTGTGTGCTCTTGCCTCCAATGTCCACAGCTGTCAGAACTAGTGTGTTTTCTTTTGTGGGAGCTCTTAATGCCTTTTTATATATGTTCCATAGACATAGAGTCTGCCTAGTTGATCATGCGGATTTAATGTGCAGCTTGTACAGCTGGTGGGAGGGGCTTGGGTCTTCTTCCTTAGCCACACTGCCCCTGGGTTTCAATTGTGGTTTTCTTTCCATCTCTGCATGTGGCTAGTCCACTGGGCTTTGCTCCTGAGGCTGCCCTGGAGGACTTGGGTGTGCCCCAGTGAGGGCCAGGTGTGGAGGTGGTACAGCTGCTTGGGTTGCAGGGGCTCTGGCAGCACCAGGTACTCAGGAGAGTTGGCAGCCAGGGCAGCAGGAAATATAGTGCTCTAGAAGGGTATGGCAACCAGTATTGGCCAGTACACTCCAGTATCCTTGCCTGGAAGCCTGGCAGGCCATAGTCCACAGGGTTGCAAAGAGTTGAGCAGACCAAAGCGACCTTGGGTGCATAAAGGCAGGACATTTTTGCCTGTGGCAGCTCTGCCCCAGTGAGGGCTGAGCATGAAGCTGGCACAGCAGCTTGGCTTGCAGGGCCCCTGGTCGTGCCAAGTGTGCAGGGACATGGACTGCCTCCGCCACAGGAGTTACGGCCCTCTCAGAGTCTTTTTCGAGCCTCTTGTGACTGGGGATCAGAAGGCCTCTTGGGCCAGTTTTTCTCCATATCTCCTCCCATTCAGGCACTTAGAGGGCTCCCTGGCTTGGGATCCTTTTCTGTTGTTCGGTGTGTGAGGCTCACAGAGGGCCCCCCTTGGCTGGGGTCCTACTGTGTAGTCTTGCACATCAGTCTCTTAAAGGGGCAACCTGTGTGGGGTCCTACTCTGTAGTGCAGTGTCTCAGGCCTTTGATGGATCAGCTTCTCTATTGTTCAGCTGCTGATGCTGGCATGTGGGAGAGAGAGGCCGTGATGATGGCTTCATCCCCTACACGTGACTCAGCCGTATTGCCTTGCTTCCATGGCTGCCTGGCTTTCCTCCACAGGCTTTTCCCACCACAGTCTCCTCCCTCACATCCTCTCGATCCGTCTCTCTGCAGTCAACAGCAGCCCTCGCCCTGGGATTTCTCCACAATCCCTAAACTCCAGCTCCCAGCCGCTGCCCCTTCCAGGGGACCTGTATCCCTGTCCAGGGTATGTATGGCTGCAGCAAGGACTGTCTGAGTCTCATTCCATTTAGGCTGCCACGGATTGGCTCTCAGCCTTAAATATTTTTCCTCTGACTCAGACAGTGGCCCCGATGATGTGGGGAGTGGACTCCTGCTTCAGTTCTCCTACCTGCTGAGGGCAGGTCCCGTTCTACTGATACTCTTGTTTTCCCGCCTAGTTCCTTGTCCTACTGAGTTTTGCGTGGTTCTGTTCTTTTCTGCTGGTCAGGGACTCCTGTCCACTCTCAGCTGGTGTCCTGCATGCACTGCTGTGTCTGAAGGTGTATTCCTGATGTATCCGTGGAGAGAGATGTACTCCATGGTCCACCTACTTCTCTGCCATCTTGTTCTCTGTAATGAGCTCTTTAATGAGTATGTATAGAAAGACAAATATGTAATATAATATTAGTAACAACAGATTAGAGGCACTTTTGAGGCTCCATTTAAGAAATGCTGAGTTTTTTTACCTTCTCTTAACTCTCTCCACTGATTTTTCTGTTAAGTTTGAATTTTAGATATAGCCTACTGTTAATGAATTCTTGTTTTTTAAACATTATTTTCTTGGCCCCCAAAATATTTTTATCATTTTCAGTTTTGTGCTAAGTTTTACAACAAACATTTTGACTTTATTTTATGCTTAACCATTTCTACTAATCATAATTCTGAAGGACTACCTTGTAATGAAAGTAAGATCCTTTTCTGTCCAGAGAACTTGCAATGCCTGTATCTTGTCATTACTCCCCTCTCTTGATTTATTCAATAAATTGTATATGGTTGTGAGTATGCAAATCATTCTGCTTATTATAGTAGTAACAAGTAATAAACATTCATGAATTTTTTTTATTCCAAAGAAGCTTTATTGCATTAAAACATTTTCAGTTTACAGGAAAATTGAGAAAAGAGTACAATTTTCCATATATTTTACACTCAGTCTTCTCTATTATTACCATTTAATATCAGTTGATAAGTTACAATTGATAAAGTAGTTTAATATATTATTATTAACTAAGGTGCATACTGTATTCATATTTTCTTAGCTTTTAATAGATGTCCTTCTTCTGGTCCAGAGTCCATTCATGAGACATCATTATTTTTTGCTTAATGTTTCCTTTGGCTCCTCTTGGCTCCGATTAGTTTTTAGGCTTTTTGTTTTTGATGTCCTTGTCGTTGAAGACTATTGGTGGGGTATATTTTAGTGTGTCCTTTCATGAGAATCTAACTATTCCTTTAAAACTATTCAAAACAATAAAAACTTACCATTGATATTAGCACCCAGGATTATCACTGTTAAATTATTTCAATATACAGATGTATAGATAGGTGTGTGCATGGGTGTTTGTGTTTTTATCCTTTATAGAATGTGACTGTACTTAGAAATATTGTATCTCTTTCTTTTTTTGTTCTAAACTAAAATCAGTTTATATACTTAGACTGGAATTTTAAAGTCACTTTGCTTTATTGACCGAGATAGTTACCAAAAATTGATAAATAAGCACTTAGGATATTTTAGGAAGACACAAGACTAAGACTATTTGCAGCTGAGTTAACAGATGATTTTTTTTTCTGGGATTGATTATTATTTACTTGATCCTCTCTCTTCAATTTCCATGCCTTTTAAATGAATTGCTTGTATTAGAAATATCTGGGCTCAAAAAAATAGTAACACTCTTATTTCATTTTGTGCTTTATCTTGTTTTCCCTTATAGCAACAGTCACTGATGGGAGGATAGCCCCAGATAAATCACCAGAACCCGGCCTAAACCAAGAAGGAAAAAAAGCAAGCATATTTCTATGTCCCCTCTGTTGTCACTGCTGAGGGTTTAAATTATGAAATAATAAATCATCTGCACCTGAATCATCCTAATTATGTCTGGTGTTTTCTCTATTTTCAGTTTCAACTTTCACTGTATCTAACTTGAAAAAGACTCTCCGTCAGCTAAAAACAGTCAAAGACCCATAAAGCGCCGAGAGCCTGCCAGTTGTGTCTCAAGACCCCGGCATAGAGAGTATCCCTTTTCCTTTCTGCTCTTTCATTTGACCTGAACCTCTCCCCAACTTTCCTCCTTCATAGACTTCAGCTAGCCTATGACTTGTCCTAGAGGCATTTACTCAGGAGTTGTTGAATCCAGTCTTTCTCTTGTTACCACTTCTCTTTGAAAGCTGTATACCTGTTTTAATGTGTTCAGATTCCTGTTTACCAAGAGGTGGTGTACCATGAAGCTAAGGGCTTCCCTGGTGGCTTAGACAGTAAAGAATCTGCCTGCAATACAGGAGACTGGGGTTCAATCCCTGGTCGGGAAGATCCCCTGGAGGAGGGCACGGCAATCCACTCCAGTATTCTTGCCTGGAGAATCCCGTGGACAGAGGAGCCTGGCGGGCTACAGTCCATGGGATTGCAAAAAGTCAGACACAACTGAGTGAGTAATACTTTCAAGGAAGCAAAAGCATCAGGGCCACTTACTTGCAAAGGTTCTTTTCAAAGTTATGAACCTAATTTTTATGTATCTTTTGAGAAATGATGTGTTACTGGGATCTAGTAGAGATGGAATATTTTACGATGGGACATCAGGTGGCCGTCTATTTGAACTGCTCGTTATGGTTTGCCTGTTATGCCCAAAGTCCGAGTCCCCAAAACTGAGAGAATAAGACCACAGCAATGCAAAAGCACAAAGGGGTTTATTGCCAGCTCGAGCTAGGGCTCCCGTCTCATCCAGTGCAGTGGAGTCTTGATGAGAGCCCCGAGCCCTGAATGACAGCAGTTTTTATACATTTGGTGTGGGTGAGAACAAAAGACAGGGAGCTGGCAAGGGCAGATTGGCTGCTAGGGTTTCTTAGCATCTACTGATTGGCTAAATTTTGCACATGCGGGCTCACTTAGGGGACCTTTCGTGTTATCTGGGTTGGCTCCAACCAGGCTACGGGGAATATGCTGACTGGCTGAGTCTCAAGGTCCGGGGATGATGATCTCAGCTCCTCCTGGGCAGTGACCCAGCTTTTCCCGTGATTGTAGCTCTGGCTACTTTAGTCCTTGATGCCTGTCACGGCTTCTGTCAGGTCTCAACATTGCCAAGTCGTAAAGTCAGACTCCTGTGCCACTCAGCACAGCAGCAGCGTGATCCTCCTTTAGCTTGTGCCTGCGGCCTTATGTCCGACTGGGTCCAATCAGGAGAACAGGGATTACAGAGTAATTTAAATAGGTATTTTAAAAATAGACTCCATTGGAGAGCCATTATTTAAAGATATTATGAGAACTCTACAGGCATCTTAGGTCTGAGGGAAACTACCCAAGGAAGGATACGCTTGGAAGAGTGGCCGCCCTCCCAAGGCTGAGGTTCAGACCTCATTGGAGAAGGTGTCATGTCTGCCTACTTGGTGGCTTGGGCCAGAGGTGGTCCACAGACATGGAGAAAAGCAGAAAACATAGCTCCAGCTGGCGCAGCTGAGAGAACCAGTGCCACTTCACGCGCGAGCTGGAGTGTACAGGGTCTGAATCGGGGTGGGTGTGGGTAAACCAAAACTGTTGCAGGAGTGATACAAAGTCTGTGGGGGTGGTGCCGCAGGAGCAAGACCTGAAGTCCATGATGCGGTATCAGTAGGATCCAAGAATGTGGTCGCTGGACCCAGGGAGGCCAGCGAGATCACCTAAGGGAGACATACTCTGGGAGCGAGAGCACCTGGGATAAAGCATCATGGGCTGTCTTCTTAGGCCGCCTCTGTGCACGCCCTGTGCAGCAGGAAAAAAAAAGCCCACTACTACAACGCGCGTGGCGCCTGCTCTTCCTTCGATGTACCTCTGGTGCCCTCTGCTGGCTGGTCCTACCATTGCCTTCACTAACGGAGAAAATAGCGTTCAATCCATTACTGCAGAGCACGTAGTGAAACTGGAAATCTGGATCTGAGAAGGAATAAATTGGTCTAAATCAAAGATTTTTCTGTTTATCACAAGAACAATCGTTTAACTTTTAACCTCCATTTTCCTTTTTTATTTTTTCTTTTGAGGCCAATTGTTGAGCTTCTCAAGCCAGATTTTTTGTTTTCGTTTGGAGAAATATCCCCTTGGACCATGACTCAAGTTTGGCAGCTGTTGCCCTTTAACTCCTTGCAGAAATGCCAGCAAAGTTATTTCCCCTCACTCCCAGAGAGTCAAGTTTAGGATTCCCGAGAATCGTCATAATAGCTGAGGTGGCAGGCTTAAAGTATTGCACCTAACAATTGGTGAATATAGGGGCTGTTTAAAATTGTATTTCTGTAAGGAAACCAGGTTGCTTCCATGACATTCCAAAATCATGAGCTACTCAAAGTATCATCAATGTAAACAGCGGCAGTTAAATTTTCTCCCAGAGTAATGGAGCATGGACTAAAAATAACTGAGTGCATGCCCAGCTGGAGCAAATTACACAAAAGGACCAAAATCCCAACTGCCCCGTTTGCTAAGTCTGCCTTCCAGGCCCCTGGGGGCTTCAGGACCCTCATTCAGACAACACTTCCTTCTCCCCTTTGCCCGTTCCTTCTCCTGACAGCTGCTACTATCCCCTCTCCATTCTCTCCTTTTGTCCTGTCCTTCCGAGAGAGGTCGGACCGTGGGCGGCTACCGCATCACTCCTCTCAGCTTGCGGGACCAGCTCCCTCTGGCCGGCAGCGGGTCCTCTAGATGGTGACCAGCAGAGGTGGGAGGGGCTTGCCTCACAGCACCCAGCTCCCTGCCTTGCGGGCTCTTCCAGACCAGAGATTTCCGAGGGTGATAGGGGAATCAGACTTCGTATCATGTCGTGGCCAGAAGTCCGATCGTCCCAATATCCTCATCTTTATTTTCCTGCTGGAGAGAGAAGCCCCGAGGGAAAGGGTTAAAGTGGCAGATTTCTGTGTTGTACGCGTTAGATGCGAGTCCCACATACAACGTACAAGCTTCCCTGGAGGCTCAGTTGGTAAAGAATTTGCCTGCAACTGGGGAGACTGGAGTTTGATCCCTGGGTGGGGAAGATCCCCTGGAGAAGGAAATGGCAAACCCCACTCCAGTATTCTTGCCTGGAGAATTCCGTGGATAGAGGAGCCTGGCGGGCTGCAGTCCATGGGGGTCACAAAGAATGGGACACTTCTGAGCGACTAACACTTTCAGGTTCACAACGGTACAACTGGCTGGATTCTGGGCTCCACGACCTGGCAGCCAGTGGACGGGGTGCTCCCTCCTTCGCTGGCCCTTTCTGGAAGCCCCAGGGCGGGTGCCTGAATAATCTGTAGGGGGTGTGTGGAAAAGACAATCTCTGTCTCTTTCCCCTTTTCAGTCATTTCTTTTATCCCTCTTTTCCTCTCCCTTGGACCTCACGCCTACACTCCCATCCCCTTCATCCTGGAAACCCCTCGTCTGTGTGTCTGACTCTGAGGAGGGAATTCTGTGATCCCCTTGGTGGTTATACCAGGCCTCGAGTTCCCAGGGTCTCTCATTGTTAGCCTCCAGGCTTATATGGAAACATAGGAAATGCCCACGGACTCCTCACAGATTCTTCTCAGGGCTTCATTCTCAACAATAGAAGATTGTGGAGACAGTTTTTAAAAAAACACCTGATTTTATTTTGCAATGCAGTGTGACACCAACGTGCCTCAGGTGACCAGGAGAAGTGGCTCCTAGCATGGGGGATCCTTTAAACTTGGACACCAGTTTGCAGTTGGACCAATTTGTTAAGTCTCAAAAATGGAAGGAGGTCAGATATGCGCCCTCTTTATGAGACTTTATCGAGAGTCATGACTGAGGGGTTCCTGTTGTTGAGTGAGGACCTTCTGTTCCTGTGCTGCCCCAAGAGACTTGGAGCAAGACCTTCTCAGGGACCCTGGTCTTTCAACTGGTGACGAACCATTGACCCCCCAAACCCCCTTCTCAGGCCCCCATTTTTTTCCTTTCATCACTGCCTTCAGCCCCTCAACTTCCATATTACCTTGTCAAATCAGAACCCTCCCAAATTGGAGCCTCCAGAGCTTTCCCCAGGGAGGTCCCAATCGAGCTCAAAGACAGCCCCCACCTCCACCCCAAAAGCCTTTTTAATTCTTCTGGGAAGTAGAAGACTCCCAGCTGCTGGGAGTCAAGTGACAACTCAAGGGCGTGTCCCCTTTTCAAAGAACCCTAACAAGTTTAAGGATGAACTGACCAGGCTGGGGTTGACATTCTCTCTCACCTGGCAGGACATCGTGGTTACTCTGGCCTCCTGTTGTATGCGTGATGAAAAGGAGCAGACCCTGAGAAATGCCAGGAGACCCTCAGATAGCCTGCTAGCTGCCAGTCAGCACCACCAAACTTATCAGGCAGGTGGGGATGAACCCCGGACATGACCCATGCTGGGACTCTGAAGACAATGTAGGCAGGCTGGGAGGAGACATTATGCTACGTGTCTGTCAGAAACCATGAAAAGGAGTATAGGGAAGCCTTTAAATTGTGATAAGGTCTGAAAGATTACACAGGAGAAAGATGAAAGCCCGGCTGTCTTCCTGAGCCAGGTGACAGGGACTTCAGGAAGGACACTCACCCAGACCCTGAGTGGGCAGAAGGGAGGTTTCTATTGGCCATGCATATCTCCCAGACCACTCCTGACATCTGGAAAACATTATAAAAGCTTGAGGATGGGCCACAAACCTGGTTGTCAAGCTTGGTAGAGGAGGACTTCAAGGTCAATAATAAGCAATACTTCACAGAAGAGGCCAAAAAGGATATGAGACTATTAAAAAAAAAAAAAAAAAAAAAAGCTTTTGATTCTCCCATGACCTCAAGGGGACCCTGGAGGATCAAGAAGTCTGACTTAATGGAAGCTGTCTGGGCCCAAAGCAGCATGTCTTTTGTTGAAAGGGAGGGCATTGGAAGGAGGGATGTCCTTCTAGCCCCTTTCAGATCTCTCCTATGAGAGATTCCTGCACACCGTCTGATGCGGCCTGAAGTGCCTCTCCAGGTCCACCTCTCACTTGATCCATTTCTCATGACTCCAGAGGAGCTGTGGGTCACTCCCGACATGGCGGGAAGCAGAAATTAATTCTTGTTAACACTGGCGCATCCTGCTCTGTTCTGGCTCGGCTGGCCAGCCCCCTCTCCAACCCTAACTGCATTGTGATGGTAGCTGATAGACGGCCAATGCTAAGGCAATTTACATCTCCCCTTGCCTGCAGAATCAGGTCTATTATTATTACTCACTTCTTTTTGTATTTGGCAGAGTGCTCTGACCCTCTTCTCTGGAGAGATTTGCTAAATCAATTAGGAGCTCATTTGAAGATGATGCTGTGAGAGTGCTGCATGCAATATGTCAGCAAATTTGGAAAACTCAGCAGTGGCCACAGGACTGGAAAATGTCCGTTTTCATACCAATCCCAAAGAAAGGCAATGCCAAAGAATGCTCAAACAACTGCACAATTGCATTCATCTCACACAATAGTAAAGTGATGCTCAAAATTCTCCAAGCCAGGCTTCAGCAATATGTGAGCCGTGAACTTCCATATGTTTAAGGTGGTTTTAGAAAAGGCAAAGGAACCAGAGATCAAATTGCCAACATCTGCTGAATCATCAAAAAAGCAAGAGAGTTACAGAAAAATATTTCTGTTTTATTGACTATGCCAAAGCCTTTGACTGTGTGGATCACAATAAACTGGAAAATTCTGAAAGAGATAAGAATACTGGACCACCTGACCTGCCTTTTGAGAAACCTGTATGCAGGTCAGGAAGCAACAGTTAGAACTGGACATGGAATAACAAACTGGTTCCAAATAGGAAAAGGAGTACAAGGGTGTATATTGTCATCCTGCTTATTTATCTTATATGCAGAGTACATAATGAGAAACGCTGGGCTGGAGGAAGCACAAGCTGGAATCAAGATTGCTGGGAGAAATATCAGTAGCCTCAGATATGCAGATGACACCACCCTTATGGCAGAAAGTGGAGAAGAACTAAAGAGCCTCTTGATGAGAGTGAAAGAGGAGAGTGAAAAAGTTGGCTTAAAGCTCAACATTCAGAAAATGAAGATCATGGCATCTGGTCCCATCACTTCATGGGAAATAGATGGGGAAACAGTGGAAACAGTGGCTGACTTTATTTTTGGGGGCTCCAAAATCACTGCAAATGGTGATTGCAGCCATGAAATTAGAAGACGCTTGCTCCTTTCAAGGAAAGAAAGGAAGGAAAGTTAGACAGCATATTCAAAAGCAGAGACATTACTTTGCCAAGAAAGGTCTGTCTAGTCAAGGCTGTTGTAGAAGGCACTGGCACCCCACTCCAGTACTCTTGCCTGGAAAATCCCATGGANGGGAGGGGTGGTATAGAGGTAGGGGGAAATAAAAGTGTCATTATGGGATTATATGAAATCATGTGTGTGAAATTTTGTAAAGCATTATAGAATTTAAAGAATCTTTTTAGTTCATTCAATTTTTTTAAAATGGTAAAAAAATGCAACACTTACTGTAGCAGAGATAGTGACAGTCACCAAACGTTCTGTTTGTTCCCCCATATTTCCCACCCTCCTGAAATTGGGTAGGTGTCATGTGATTAGCTCTGGCCAATGGCCTGTGGGCTGAATGACATGAGTCACTTCTGGGAGAAAGGGTAGAAGAGATGGCGTACAACCCTCCAGTTTTTTTCTCTGCCTCAGCATCAGGGTCTCCTGTTCAGTTGGTTGAGCGACAAGATTGAAGCTACCCAGCTTGCTGAGTCACGGTATGAAGGAAAGATGCCCCAGAGAGGTTCATGGACCCACAGCAGATTTCATGGAGATAAGAAGTAAATCCTTGTTATGTTAGGCCCTGAGACTTTGGGAACTGTTTGTTACCAAGGCACACTCTATCCTATGCAGATTAAAACACTACCTCTAGGACTGTTGTGAGGATTAAAGGGTCAATATATAGAAAGCAAATGGCCTATAGTACTGCTAGTGCTGCTGCTACTGCTAAGTCGTATCAGTCGTGTCTGACTCTGTGCGACCCCATAGGCAGCAGCCCAACAGGCTCCTCTGTTCCTGGGATTCTCCAGGCAATAATACTGGAGTGGGTTGCCATTTCCTTCTCCAATGTATGAAAGTGGAAAGTGAAAGTGAAGTTGCTCAGTTGTGTCCAACTCTTAGGGGCCCTATGGACTGCAGCCCAC
The DNA here is from genome assembly GCA_006410735.1 of Raphicerus campestris. Lineage (NCBI taxonomy): Eukaryota > Metazoa > Chordata > Mammalia > Artiodactyla > Bovidae > Raphicerus > Raphicerus campestris. The sequence continues at coordinate 34,905 of SJYW01033902.1, read as the reverse complement.
CAGGCTCCTCTGTCCATGGGATTCTCCAGGCAAGAGTCCTGGAGTGGGGTGCCATTGCCTTCTCTGGGCATATAGTAAGATGTTAGTTATAACAGTAAAGGTTAGCTTCAGCTGTGTGACTGTAGGTAGGATATGCAACCTCTCTGAGCCTGTTTCCCCTTGAAAATATTAGAAGTAATGACAGCATCTACTATAGAATTGCTGTAGGGATTAAATAAGGTTCTACTTATAAGTGCCTGGCCTACAGGTGGTAAAGTCTGTTCATTCTTCTCTCTCTGCTTCTCATTATGGCAGCTGGTCAATGTGCTTGCCTGCCTGTCTCTCTGAGGCTCCTCTGAGCAGGACTTGGCCGGCAGCCACTGACCTTTCCCTCCCCGATGAAAATGCACTGGGCCCCACTCTGCGGTGAAGTCATTACCGAAGCATCTGCTCTTTGTTTTGTAAATCTTCCCACAGTGGGGCTGGAGGCCCACCCTGACGCTGCTGCCAGGTCTTGGAGGCGGTTTTATGCCCATGCAGACTGAGGAGCAGCTGTGTGCTAGGCAGACTGCACTTCCCAGGGCTGGCCAAAGTCTTGTGCTCAGTGGACCTCGGCTTTTCCATGGATCAAGATGAGTCAGCTTTCCTTGGGCTGCGTCATAAGGAAGGCGTGCCACAGGGGCTTTCTGTGCCATGTGCAAGGAAAGGGAACATTTCTCTTGAACCAAGGGAAGAGGGAGGACGTTAAGACACCAATGGACCTACAAACTGAGAGCTGAGAGCTGTGACCAAGTGCTGAGGCCCCAAAGATCAGCCAGAACCAGAGGCCGAGCAGGGATGTGCAGAAATGACCTCTGTGAAGTTACAGACCTGCTAAATCAGAGAGAGATGTCAAGATTTTCCTTTAATGTAAAAAAGGAATAGATGTTAGATAAGGCCATGGTTGAGAACAGCTGGATTCTAGTAAGTACTTCACTCTTAACAGCTGTTTGTGCTGAATGTGCTCTTGTAGTTGATATCACTTCATTTGGCCCTTGTGGTGTCAGCAGTGGTTCTCCCAGGATCTCCTGGGCCCTGGTGCTGAATCCAGCCTCTGTACCTTGACAACAAATTAAATCTCAGAGTCAGAGTTTTGGGTGAAGTAGAGAATAGCTTTATCGCTTTGCCAGGCAAAGGAGGCCACAGAGGTCTAATGTTCTCAGAACTGCGTGTCCCAACCTGGAGGTGGGTAATGAGGAGTTTTATAGTAATGGTTCAAGGAGGAGGGCATAATCAGCTCATGGACATTCTTTGATTGGTTGGTGGTGAGGTCAGTGGGCGTCAGCATCATCAACTTTCTGGTTTCAGCGTTCTGGGGTCTCAGAGCTTGTGAGCAACAGACAGCAAACTTCTCCCCCCTGGTGGGGATTTCAGCATCTGCAATACTGCTCAGAAGTATTGTTATGTATATTCCCTGAGGGGAAGCCGGACCCTGCCCCATGCTGCCCTTTTGTTCCTTGACTGTTCCACCCTGTCTCCAAATCCATTCCCTTCCCTAATCCCTTCCCTAAACCTTTTGAATCTGGGACGAGGAACTCAGGGAAAGTCATGGAGGCTGAATGAAGCCTATTTCCTGTAATCAAGAAATGGGGGACACAGAAAGGCTTTTGTGCCCAGGAGCCCCATGGGGTCCTGTTTGGCTTCAGCCCCTTTAAATAACAGTTGTCCAGATCCCACTCCAGATCACTTGAGTCAGTCTCTGAAGTCTGCAGGAGGCAGTGGCTCTCAAAGTGGGGACCAGGGACCTGCAACACCAGGGCACTGGTTAAAATGCAAGTTCCCCATCCCCATCCCAGACCAGCTGAGCCAGAAACTCTGGGGTGGGCTCCTCACACCTGCATTTTACCAAGTCCTCCAGGAGAGTCCTATGCACAGGAAAAGTTTAAGAAACAGATCTTTGCATATAATTTTACTTACTTTCTTATTTATTTTTGGCTGTGTTGCGTCTCTGCTGCTGCATATGGGCTTTCTCTAGTTGCAGCAAGCAGGGGCTACTCTCTAGTTGCGGTGCACGGGCTTCTCGTTNTAAGCTGTCTTTGAATTGCTCACCAATAGTCCTTTTGAGACAATGTCAGCATATACTGATAGTCTTCAAAAGCTTCCTGTTCTGATTTCCATGAACCATCCAATTCCAAAGCTAATGGCACATATTTTGGACTCTTGTTATACAAATATAAATACATCATCTAGAGAGCACTTGTGCAAGAAAGTGCCCCCAAATTTAGGAACTTAAACAATCATTTCATTTGAATTTTGTGTGGTATGAGTTTGTGTAGGGCTTAGTTGCATGGTTGTATTTTTGTGTGTCAAAGTCAAATTTCAAATACAGCCAGTCATCTTCAACAGAATGAGTATTCCAATAATGAGGNTCGTGTTTAGTATCTATCTGCATTTTTGTTTGTTTCAGTGTAAAAGTATTGCACATATTTTGTTGAGCTTATTCCTAATATTTTATATTTTGATAGTATTATAGATGGGACTGATTTTAAGTTGATTTTCATTTTACTGCAGCTAGTATATAGCAATACTACTGACTTTTAAACATTTTCTTTGACCTTTCAAAGGATTTTTATTACTTCTAAAAATGTTCTTGTAGAATCCTTAGAATTTTTGATATAATTAATCATATTGTCTGCAGTCTAACCTCATTCTTTCTAATCTTTATGCTCCTGATATTTTGTTCTTTACTTATTGCACTGGCTAGGACTTAGAGTACAATACTGACATGGTGAGAGCACACTTCATTGCTTTGCTCTCAGCTTTTTGGAAAAAAACATAATTATAAAATATAAGATATATTAGCTAAAATATTTTTGTTGATGCTTTTTATATTGATTTCATATTAAGTTTACTTCTTTTGATAGCCTTTTAAAAATTCATGTTTTTCTGGGAGATTTCAGGAATAAAAATGTTTTATTTTCATGCCAAAAATTCTAACTCTTTTATGAATATAAATATACATTTTACTTGAAAATTTAACTTTTCCTTCATTATTAATTACTGTCTCCTTGCATTTTATCATAGGTAACTTCAGTTGCTCAACCTGGAAATCATTACAATCTGCCTAGCAATTTTGTTGATGAGAACCATGAATTCTATTTTTCACATTACCACAGGCAGCAAGGGTGCCTCACAATTCACCACTTCATAATAAATGCTCTCATTTCTCCAAATTCTAATAATGTGTTTTAAGCTGTCTTTGAATTGCTCACCAATAGTCCTTTTGAGACAATGTCAGCATATACTGATAGTCTTCAAAAGCTTCCTGTTCTGATTTCCATGAACCATCCAATTCCAAAGCTAATGGCACATATTTTAGACTCTTGTTATACAAATATAAATACATCATCTAGAGAGCACTTGTGCAAGAAAGTGCCCCCAAATTTAGGAACTTAAACAATCATTTCATTTGAATTTTGTGTGGTATGAGTTTGTGTAGGGCTTAGTTGCATGGTTGTATTTTTGTGTGTCAAAGTCAAATTTCAAATACAGCCAGTCATCTTCAACAGAATGAGTATTCCAATAATGAGGGTTCCAAGAATTAGTATTCTGAAAAGCCCAATCAGAAGGCCAACTTGGATGCCAAGAAAGTATAGTCTCCTCTTCTCATGGGGGAAAAGGCATGTGTGTGTGTGTATGGAGAGAAGCAGTGGATTACAGTGAATATGAAGATAAGCTAATTGTTCCCACTAAAATAGAAATAGCTTGATAATACATGTTATAATTTTTTTTTACATAGCCTCTAATAAATGGTCTTAAATACTACATTTCCGAAGTTGGAATAAATGTGGAAATGTTAAGAACTAAGTCTGGCTCAAAATCTGGAGAAACCTGCTTTGCTTTTCTGTAAATATAAAATTTTGTATAAAGGTCCTAAGCAACACTGGATATACTGGTGTGCTCTAAAATCCACCTCTACTTTGAACAAAAGATTGTAGGAAATTACATTTCCTATGCTCCTGAACCGTCTGTCTTCTGGTTAGATTTAGCTGATGGGATTCACGGATTCACTGGATAAAATTTGGAGAGCAGGTAGACTGAAATTCTCATGGTATTGATCCCTTTCCATCTCCAGCATCTGCAGTTATGTGTCTGCATCCTCCATACCTTCAACTCTTGCTGAAGGGTACCTCTACCTGTCTTCTGGATCCTGGTATCCCTAACCATAGTCATATGTCATGCAAGATGGCTTAGATTCTGGTTCTAGTAATACCATCTCCATTTATTGTCCTTTCAGTCCTATGAAGTGGTAATGGATTCCTGCATTGCAAATCTCTGCATTGCCTCACTGTTCTCTGATTAGCTTTCATATCTGCTCTTATATGTTACCCTACCTCATGTTTTGTACTTAATTCCTTCTGTATGAAAGACTAAAGTAATTTCTGTTTTCTTGCCTGGGTCCCTACTGGCATATCTTATTTATAACATATATTTTGTGTAACACGTTAGCCTCTGGAACTAAAATAGCCATCTGTGGTTTATTATTTGATGTCCAAGCATAATCAAAATATAAATTAGTAGACAAATTATTTACCTTGTCAAATTTAACACATTAAAACCTTGTCTGAATTATAATTTCAAGTTGTTATCAATACTTACCAGGTGCACCAGGAGTACCAGGTACATCAGTTAAAACACCCAAACCAGGTGCTGGTACACCAGGTACTGAGGGTGGAAAGTTGCCACTGTCAACGCTCCCACCTCCCCATCCTGGAAGTGAATGTTGGCAATTTGGAGGTAAATATGTAGGGTTACAGTGACAGTTCTTTTTATTATTACACACCTGAAACAGGAGAAATATCACCTTATAAAGTAAGTAGCTACAATTATTTGTGTTTATTAAAATTTTGAAAAAATACATAGATCAGATAAAGCTGATTTTCTTACCTGGTTTATGAATGTGTGTGTGTGTGTGTGTGTGTGTGTGTGTGTGTGTGTGTATGTGTGTGTGTGTGTATGTGTGTTTAGCTATGTGTTTGCTTTCTAAAGATCACTCTCAATGATATATACTCTGTGTCTCATAGTACTGATACTTACACCTTGATTGTTGCATTTGTCTGGATTACAGTCATAGTTCAACAATGAAGAATCTACACATTGCTTATTGAAGCAGACCTAAAAAACCAACGTCCCAAAGTAAGTTAACTGAACCACCATTTGTACTTGGCATCTAACTAAAAGGATTCTGTATTGTACAGACATAAGAGGTATTCATTTCATAATAAATATTAACATACTACTAATAAGTGGTTAATTCATACTGCTACTGAGTTTCTATCACTAGATGAGACTGATTATCTGAAAGTAAAAAAAAATATAAAAGCATCTTCTATGCTTATACTAGGATAGGAAGTACAGACATAAAATAAAAGCAAAGGTAACATGTCATAAAATGCTATAATAAAGTAGTTTTATGAAATAATAAAAAACCAAGAATATATGAGGACAGCAAAACATTTTTATTGAGCCCTGATGTTGAACAGGACTCAATCAAGCATAGAAATGAAAGACAAAATACTTGGAAAAAAAGAATAAATCTTCAACATGACTACATCATATCTACTACATAACTTTTAAAAAATATTAAGGGTAGTGCAACTGTTACACAAAGAACATCCATTCAAACATTAACTAAATATTTGAGTCTTACAATGCACTTTACCCTGACAACGCAGCAGTGAATAGCAATAACAAAAAAACTTTATATTGCTCATATTGTTGTAAATGGTAAAGAAACACACACACACACACACACACACACAATCTACATGTGATGTGACAGAAGTTATTATGGAGGTCATATTTAGAGATTTAATTGGAAGATGGAAGGATGATAAAAAAGAAGTTTTGAAAAAGAGAATGCAAAAGTGAGAGAAAATATAGAGAAGCAATCTGCAGTGACGCTGCAATAGTCTAGAAAAATGACAACCTAGAGTGAAACTGAGTGCTTAGCGGTGTTGATCAAAAACAGTGGTTGTGTTTGAGATAGAGTTAATTCACCAAGTTTAGTATTAAAGTGTATATAAAGAACGAAAAGAGAGATAGGCAATGACGCCAGGGTTTCTGGTATGTCTGACTTTCTTGGTTGTGGTACAACTGATGAGATAAGAAAGCTAACATAAAGCCCCAAATTATCATTTTACTTGTAATCAAGTAACACTGTGTACTTGAGATAAAATGAAAATCATTTTTGCACAGAAAATGTGAGATCATGTGATTTCACAAAAGTAACCCAAATCTGAAGCCATTTCCGCTGCGGTCATCAGTGGCAAAGGATGTAGGATTTATGCGATTATATGCACCATACACCAGTGACAGAATTAAAAACAGATTTTTACCAAATCCTGAAAAATTAATCTGGAGTGTGACATCAGCCAGATGGTGCACTGGGCACCCCAAGTGTTGTTCTCCCTTAGAGATGTTAGAGGAAGAAGAGGAAGGAGGAGGGGGAGGAGGAAGGGGAGGAAGGGGAAGAGGGGGAGGGGAAGAAGGACTGGCTGAAGCAACCCATAGGAGCTCTGGAAGTAGTGAGAGGACCACAGCAGCTAAGCAAACGACCAAACAAAGAGCCACACCAGAACATTAGAAAACTTTGTAGCATTTTGTTCACCCTGTCCCACTACTCCTGGTACATGGCACAGTCTAGGTTTGGAGAAGGCAGCAGCAGAGTTTCCAGAGGATATCTTATTTTTCATATTCTCATCTGTCTGGGAACTGCTTAAAGACTGATTTCTGTTCCACGTGACTCAAATCTCAGCTGGACATTGCTCAGGAAAACTAAGACTTGCAGACATGGTGGGGCAGAGAATGAATGGAGACACTGTCGACAATATAAGGCTCCAAGGCAACCATGGTGAGACTATTTGGAAAAACAAAGCATCTAAAATGCCCATGTATACGGGGAATGAGAAAAGCCACAAAGACAGGCATATTCACAGGAAAGATGCATATTCACAAAACCCTCAGAGAAAACAAATTTTCTCCTCAGGCTACTCTCCTCTCAAGGCTCAGAACACCCAAGAAATTACAGAAGGACTACCTGAGCACAGAGCCAGACTGTAAACTTGAGAGGTGGCGGTGTTTCCTGAAGCCCAATTGTTAACAACAATGAGAGCAAAAAAATCACATCCTATCAAAAGAGGAGAAAAAGTATGAAAGAATATACAGTGGAGATAAGACAGTCTTACCCACAAGTGGTGCTGGGAAAACTAGCTAGCAACACAGAAAACAAGACGATGAAAACATTCTCTCATAGTATTTATAAAAATAAACTCAAAATGGCTTAAAGGCCAAAATGTAAGGCCAGTAACCATAAAACTATTAGAAGAGAACATAGGCAGGATACTCTGACATAAATTTTAGCAATATTTTCTTGGATAAATCTCCTAAGACAAAAGAAAAAGAAATAAAATATAAANAAAATGGCTTAAAGGCCAAAATGTAAGGCCAGTAACCATAAAACTATTAGAAGAGAACATAGGCAGGATACTCTGACATAAATTTTAGCAATATTTTCTTGGATAAATCTCCTAAGACAAAAGAAAAAAAAATAAAATATAAATGAGACCTAATTAAACTTAAAAGCTTTTTCACAGCAAAGGAAATTATCAACAAAGCAAAAGACACCTATGGAATGAGAGGAAATATTTGCTAATGATGTGAGCAACAGGATGTTAATATCCAAAGCACTGCTGTTGTTGTTTAGGAGCTAGGTCATATCTGGTTCGTTTGTGATCCCGTGGACTGTGGCTTGCCAGGCTCCTCTGTCCATGGGATTTTTCAGGCAAGAATACTGGAGTGGGTTGCCATTTCCTTCTCCAAGGGATCTTCGTAGTCCAGGAATCAAACCCACATCTCCTGCATTGGCCGACAGAGTTTTTACCACTGAACCACCAGGGAAGCCCATCCAAAATATATAAATAGCTTATTCAACTCAATTATCAAAACAAAAATTAAGACAAAAACAGAAGACCAAATACACATATTTCCACATAAAATATAAAGCTGGCCCACAAGCCTATGAAAAGATGCTCGACATTATTAGAGCGATACCAATCAAAACTACAGTGAAGTATCACCTCACACCTGTTTGAATGAGTTTCATCAAAATCTCTGCAAATAACAAATGCTGGAGAAGATGTGGAGAAAAAGAAACCCTTGTATACTTTTGCTGGCAATATAAATTGGTACAGCTACTATGGGAAACACTGTGGAGTTTCCTTAAAAAAGTAAAACTAGAACTACCATACAAGCCAGCAATCTTATTCCTGGGTATACAACTGGAAAAAAGAAAGACATTAATTAAAAAAAATACAATATTGTAAAGTAAAAAAAAAAAGGAAAAAAAATATTCCTCAGTGTTCACAGCAGCACTATTTATAATATCCAAGACTCAGAAGCAATTTAAGTGCCTATCAACAGACTACTGGATTATAAATGTGATTTTAAAAATATAAAATCTATACAAATATATTTATAAATAATTGAATATTTAGAAATATGAATGTGGACTATTACTCAGGCATAAAAAGAAGGAAATACTGTCGTTCTCAGTAATGTGGATGAGCTTAGTGAAATGAGTCAGATGGAGGAAGTCAAATACTATATGATATCACTTATATGTGGAAACTTAAAAAGGATACAAACGAATGTATATGCAAAATTGAAACAGAACTCTCCAAAGGGGAGATCCAAGTGGGGAGGGATAAATTAGGAGTACAAATTGTATAGTATACAAATACTGACAAATGGTATAGTATATAAGGTGCTATTTATAATGTAGCTAGGCGACAAAGATATACTGCATAGCACAGGGACTTATTATTTTGTAATAACCTATAACAGAATATAATCTGCATTTGCATATGCAAATACTGAATCACTATGATGTACACTGGGAACTAACATAATATTGTAAATCAATTATTTCAATTTAAAAGAATTAATGGAAGGTTCATTATAGAAAATGGAGAGTAATTGTATTTCAGATTTTCGTCCCTTTGATTGATCTTTCCTTTACTCTGTGAATCCTTTATCATTTTCATCACTAAAATGAGCACATGTTTCTTTAATTTTTTTAACTTTAATCATTATTTTTAACTAATTATATAAAAATATAATTCATGACATTAAAAATACATGAGATAATAAAACTGTCAATGAACAGGATGATTCTCAATTCAGTTAACATATGTGAAAAAATAGTAAGTTACGTTTTTTCTTTTAAAATTTCTCTCATTTTCAAAACTTTCTATTTTCCTATTTTTGAAATTAAATACACATTTAACATGAGAAAAATACCACATATGCATTTAAAATTTGAAATTAGTATATTACCTGGTAATAAAAGACCACACACCTTACTTTGACCACAAACAGTTCCATCTTTTACCCACATCATTTCTGAGTTTTCAGTACCATGAGGATAATCCAGTCCAATGCATTGCTTTCCATTTATGTTGGAATACAAAATAGAGGCATTTTCAATATGAATGATCTGTGGTTTATCATATGTACATAGTAATTTTCCACATTTCACATTCCTATAATTTAGCAACAAATAAAAATCATTAGTTTTCAATACAGAGAAATATTAGAATATCAATTCTAAAGGAAAAAGATTTAAATAAAGCATGAAGAGAAAGAAAGATTGTGCTAAATTGGGTCCGACTCTTGCGACCCTATGGACTGTAGCCCGCCAGGGTCCTCTGTCCATGGGATTTTCCAGGCAAGAATACTGGAGTGGGTTGCCATTTCATTTTTCCAAAGTATCTTCCCAACCCAGGAATCGAACTCAGTTCTCCAGCATTGCAGGTGGATTCTTTACCAACCGAGCTACATGGAAAGCCCAAATAAAGTGTTTCTGCTGCTGCTGCTGTTNTTTACCCACATCATTTCTGAGTTTTCAGTACCATGAGGATAATCCAGTCCAATGCATTGCTTTCCATTTATGTTGGAATACAAAATAGAGGCATTTTCAATATGAATGATCTGTGGTTTATCATATGTACATAGTAGTTTTCCACATTTCACATTCCTATAATTTAGCAACAAATAAAAATCATTAGTTTTCAATACAGAGAAATATTAGAATATCAATTCTAAAGGAAAAAGATTTAAATAAAGCATGAAGAGAAAGAAAGATTGTGCTAAATTGGGTCCGACTCTTGCGACCCTATGGACTGTAGCCTGCCAGGGTCCTCTGTCCATGGGATTTTCCAGGCAAGAGCACTGGAGTGGGGCGCCATTGCCTTCTCCGAAATAAAGTGCCAAGGCTCGCTAAGAGATTATGCAATTACCTGTGAAACTGAAAATTATGAGGGTCTTTCCTGTGTTATTAACAACAGCAACATCTTAGTAATTATGAGCTACTTCTTGCTTTGTGCTGTGCTGTGCTTGGTCATTTGGTCGTGTCTGGCTCCGTGCAACCCCTTGGACTGTGACCCACCAGGCTCCTTTGTCCATAGGAATTCTCCAGGCAAGAATACTGGAGTGGATTACCCATGCCCTCCTCCAGGGATCTTCCCAATCCAGGAATCAAGCTCAGGTCTCCCGCATTGCAGGTGGATTATTCACTGTCTGAGCCACCAGGGAAGCCCACGAATCCTGGAGTAGGTAGCCTATCCCTTCTTCAGGGGATCTCCCTGACCCAGGAATCCTGTCTGGGTCTCCTGCATTGCAGATGGATTCTTTATCAGCGGAGCTACCAGGGAAGCCCCACCTCNCCCACTTGACTTCACATTCCAGGATGTCTGGCTCTAGGTGAGTGATCACACCATCGTGACTATCTTGCATCAGGGTCTTTTCAAATGAGTTGGCTCTTCACATCAGGTGACCAAAGTATTGGAGCTTCAGCATCAGTCCTTCCAATGAATATTCAGGGTTGATTTCCTTCAGGACTAATTGGTTGGATTTCCTTGCTGTTCAAGGGACTCTCAAGAATCTTTTCCAACACCACAGTTCAAAAGCATCAATTTTTAAGCACTCAGCATTCTTTATGGTCCAACTCTGACATCCATACATGACTACTGGAAAAACCATAGCTTTCAATCTGTGGACCCTCGTTGGCAAAGTGATATGGATGGTGTTAAACTAGTTTGAGTTCNCAGCATTCTTTATGGTCCAACTCTGACATCCATACATGACTACTGGAAAAACCATAGCTTTCAATCTGTGGACCCTCGTTGGCAAAGTGATATGGATGGTGTTAAACTAGTTTGAGTTCAGAAGGTTAACAACTATTTTGAGGCCAGTTTCTAAGGCTACCTGCAAGAGGTACAAGATTCAAAGTATAGAGCACTGTACTGTTGAAGCCCAGCTTAATGGATTTTGAACACTACCTTGTTAGCATGTGAAATGAAAGCAATCGTGTGGCAGTTTGAACATTCTTTGGCATTGCCTTTCTTTGGAATTGGAATGAAAACTGACCTTTTCCAGTCCTGTGGCCACTGTTGAGTTTTCCAAATTTGCTAGCATACTAAGTACAGCACTTTCACAGCATCATCTTTTAGGATTTGAAATAGCTCAGCTGGAATTCCATTACCTCCACTAGCTTTGTTTGTAGTAATGCTCCCTAAGGCCCACTTGACTTCACACTCATGGATGTCTGGCTCTAGGTGAATAACTTCACCATTGTGGTAACTGGGTCATTAAGACCTTTTTGTATAGTCCTTCTGTGTACTCTTGCCACTTCTTTTTAATATCTTCCACTTCTGTTAGGTCCACACAATTTCTGTCCTTTATTGTGTCCATCTTTGCATGAAATGTTCCCTTGGTATCTCTAATTTTCTTGAAGAGATCTCTAGTCATTCCCATTCTATTGTTTTCCTCTATTTCTTTGCACTGTTTACTTAAGAAGGCTTTGTTTTTCTAGTCATTACAAGAAAATGCCAAGTAAACGGAAATCAATGACTTTTTTTGGACCCATCAGAGAACTGCAGTTGCAGAAAAAACCACTTACATGTATCAGGAAAGCTAAGTGCCTGCAAAAACAAGTATAGCACTTGTAATTTGCTTATCTGGAACATAAGCCACTGAACTATGTAAGCCACTAATAATATTTAAATACAAATTTTGACAAATCGCTGGAGACTGAGCATGGACTATCATGAAGACATGAAGCTCTTGAGTAATACAGTTATATTTTCATTTGCCTTTGCTCCAGAAACTCTATATGTTTCTTTTGGGGAGTATATGTGAAAGCTTTCCATATACACTTGCAGGGGGAGGTGAAGAGTAATCATCATGAAATTTCCAGACCCAGCTGTCTAACAGAGGCTTAGTCTCTAGGTAGAAAGAGTTTCATCCCACTCTTGCCAACTCCACTTGTTTTGACTCATCTAAAAGAATAATAAATATAGTCATGATCAATAACAGAAAAGGCTTAAGAATATAGGTTGGGGATGGTAGCTGTAGAACAGGGACTAGAGAATGGGGGCATGGGATGGGGCACTCTACATCTGGTGGAGGAGTAAAAGCACTTCTGTTATCCATATCCCTGAGACACAAACTCATTAAAAGAAAGGCTTATGTAAAAACTAAAGAAGGTCCTCCCCCACATCCCACAACTGTAAAACCATAGTAACAAGTCTCCAGCAGAAATAGAAGTAAATTACAACTGAGAGAGCTCCAAGACACATATTCCCTTTGAGGGCTGGGATGAAAGGAACTTCCAAATTTAAGAAGAGAGAAATAAATTACTTCACTAATGGAATCTGAAGATTCTGGTGCCTATAGCTACAACAAACATCAGGCACAACTTATCCCCTAAAAATATTAACATATATTCTCACATTAAAAACTTATTTGCTTCAGTGCCTACTACCCTATATAAATGATCAACTTTCAACACGAAAAAGTACTAGTTATATTAAAAGGCAAGAAAAAAAAACCAGTCTAAAGAGATAAAATAAGCATCAGAAACAAATCAAGTATAAAACAGATCTTGGAATTATTAGATATGAAGTCTAAGATCGCTTTGGTTAATATTTTAAAGGTTTAGAAAGCAAAAGTCAGCAACAGGAAAGACCAGAGAAACAATATCAAGAAAGATATGAAAACTGTAAGAACAAACTATAGGAATAAAGAGAAAATAAAAGCATAAAAAACCTAATAAAAGTTTAAAAATGGCTTCCAAGCTTTTATCAATAACACTCAATCTAAGCAATAGAAGAAAAACTTAAGAGGACTCAGTGATAGAGTGATAGAAATTTCCCGAACTGAATCACAATAAAACAAAATAATGGAGAAAAAATAGAAAAACCCATGAACTATAAGACAGTTAAAGAAAGTGTAACATACTTGTAATAAGAGCAGCAGAAGGAGAAGAAACAGAATGGAAAAAACTTGAAAAAGCAATGAACAAGATCTTCACAAAGCTACTGACAGACATGAAAACACAAATACAAGAAACTTAGAAAATGCCAAGCAGGCTAAATATCAAAATAAAAACCATCTATAAATGTATCACATTCAAACTAAAGTAAATCAAAATCAATGAGAAACTCTCAAAGGCAACTAGGTTGAGGCACACCTTATTTAGAGGAACAAAGATAAGAATTACAGCAGACTTTTCATTTAAAAATCATGCAGTTAAGATTTGGAATAAATTTTTGACTGCTGTAAGAAAAGAAAAATCTAACTAAGAATTCTCTGTCCAGTAAAATTATCTTTCAAATAATAGATATTTTTCAGACAAAAAGTGATAGAATTCTTTGCAAGCATATCTTACTTGTAAAAAATATTTTTTTAAAAAGTCCTTTACACAGAAGAGAAAGTTGTGTCAGAAACTTTGATCTACATAAAAAAGAGACAGCATCAGAAAATGAAAAAGTTGAAAGAAAAATGTGTGTATTTTTCTTAGTCTTAACTGAGCTAAAAGATAACTATCTTCTCAAAGCAATAATACAAACAATGTATAGAACAGTCTTTTGGACTCTGTGGGAGAGGGAGAGGGTGGGATGATTTGGGAGAATGGCATTGAAACATGTATAATCTCATATATGAAATGAGTCGCCAGTCCAAGTTCAATGCATGATACTGGATGCTTGGGGCTGGTGCAATGAGATGACCCAGAGGGATGGTACGAGGAGGGAGGAAGGAGGAGGGTTCAGGATGGGGAACACGTGTATGTATACCTGTGGCAGATACATGCTGGTATATGTCAAAACCAATACAATATTGTAAAGTAATTAACCTCCAATTAAAATAAATAAATTTATATTAAAAATAATACAAATAATGTATTGGATATTTACTGTATATGTATAAGCAAAGTAAGTAACAAGAAGCGTCACAAGGGACTGGATGGAGGAATTGGGAAACTATTACAGCACACCTTCACCACACATGAAGGAGCGTGGAATTACAGCATGTGAATGTGAGCCATTACTCTGTTATTTGAAGATAGTACATCAGTAATCACGTTTAATGGAAATGGTCTATAAACAATCAGTTAAAAGCCAGACATTGTCAGAGTGAATAATAAGAACATGGTTCATGATTTTTAACATCTGAAAACAAATTAATGTAATAAATTATATCAATAGGAAAATGCATCAAAAACAGATTCATGAAAACAGATGTATGAAAAGCACTAAAAATACAACAACTATGTAAGAATAAAAATTCTCAGAAAAGTAGAAATATAGGGGGAATTTTCCAATCAGATAAAGGGTATTAACAAAAAAAACTACAGCTAACAACAAACTTCCTGGTAATGGCTAAATTTGTCTCATAAAATTGGTAATAAGTAAATCTTTTCTTTCACCATTTACAGTTCAACATTTTGGTAGATATGTATACAGTCAAGAAAGAAAAACAAAATAAAGGTATCCTAACTAGAAAAGGATAATTCAGACTTCATTTGCAGATTACGTGATCCTGGACATGGAAATACTAAGGAGCTCACACACAAAAAGAGAGAAAGAGAGAATTTATGAGGTTCACACAATATAAAAGATCAATATATGATTTGCATTGTTATTTTTATTATTATTAGATACTGGCAGTGAACAATGAGAAAATAAAATTTAGAGAACCATTCTGTTCACAATATTTTCAAAAGCAAAACATTCAGCAATATACTTAAAATACAGGAAACACTTGAACACTGAAAACTAAAACCTGATTGAGAAAAAGGAAAGAACACTGAAATAAGCCCAGACATTCTATACTTATCACTTTGCAATGCAATATTGACAAGACGGCAATTCAAACGCACTTTCAGGTACATACACACCACAAATGAATCCATGGGAAACTGATGATATATGAGGAGTAATGTCTGTGAAATTACCAGTGTCAATTTCCTGGCTTGGATATTTTACTACAGGTAAGATATATAAGTCACTTGAGGTGTTACCATTTGGGGAAAACAGCTGAAGTATACAGGGGTCCTCTGTATTCTTTCTGGGTTATTTTTGAAATTTCCCAAAAATCTGCAGTTAGTTCAGAATAGAAACATACATAGGTAAAATTCAGTGATAATAAGGCTCAGTTCAGTTCAGTTCAGTCACTCAGTCGTGTCCGACTCTCTGCGACCCCGTGAATCACAGTACGCCAGGCCTCCCTGTCCATTACCAACTCCTGGAGTTCACTCAGACTCACGTCCATTGAGTAGGTGATGTCATCCAGCCTCATCCTCTGTCGTCCACTTCTCCTCCTGCCCCCAATCCCTCCCAACATCAGGGTCTTTTCCAAAGAGTCAACTCTTCGCATGAGGTGGCCAAAGTACTGGAGTTTCAGCTTTAGCATCATTCCTTCCAAAGAAATCTCAGGGCTGAATTTTCTTCAGAATGGACTGGTTGGATCTCCTTGCAGTCCAAGGGACTCTCAAGAGTCTTCTCCAACACCACAGTTCAAAAGCACCAATTCTTTGGTGCTCAGCTTTCTTCACAGTCCAACTCTCACATCCATACATGACCACAGGAAAAACCATCGTCTTGACTAGATGGACCTTTGTTGGCAAAGAAATGTCTCTGCTTTTCAATATGCTGTCTAGGTTGGTCATAACTTTCCTTCCAAGTGTCTTTTAATTTCATAGCTGCAATCAGTTGAGCTTTAAGCCAACTTATCACTCTCCTCTTTCACTTTCATCAAGAGGCTTTTTAGTTCCTCTTCACTTTCTGCCATAAGGGTGGTGTCATCTGCATATCTGAGCTTATTGATATTTATCCCAGCAATCTTGATTCCACTTTGTGCTTCTTCCAGCCCAGTGTTTCTCATGATATACTCTGCATGTAAGATAAATAAGCAGGGTGACAATATACAGCCTTGACATACTCCTTTTCCTATTTGGAACCAGTGTGTTGTTCCATGTCCAGTTCTAACTGTTGCTTCCTGACCCTAAATCATTCCAAATAAGCTGGAAAAAATTTAAGATTCATCATAGAGATAGACACACACAATAATATAAAAGGCTTAGAAAATGCTCTAAATATCAGTTAGACAAATGCAAATGGAAACAAAAGCAAGTTAGAAGTAGAATGGCTAAAATAAAAAAGACAGACATTACCAAGTAGTAACAAGTTATGGAGGAAATAGAATTCTTAGACTCTGCTAGTGTGCATGTAAAATTGCATAGCCACTTTGGAAAGCAATTTGGTAAATTTTAAAAAATGTTAATATGAAATTACAAGACTTAGCAATTTTATTCCTATGTATGTATGTATCTTTCCAACATAAGTGGAAATATATTTGCTACAAAGACCTGATCCTGAAAAGAGCAGCTTTATTCATGATAGCCAAAATGAAAAATAACAAAAAAATGCACCACATAATTGATCATCAATAAATATAATATATAAGTATATATTGTATTAATTATAAATATATGTATAATTTTGTATATAATTTTAGTGATATTCATAATTACTCAGTAATAAAAAGTGAAATACTATTACAAGAGCAGTTTATTTTAATCACAAAAAAATTGTCCTGGGCATATTATGGCATACAAAAAAAAGCATACTGTAGCATTCTATTAATATGGAGTTTTTGAACAGAATACATTTTATCTATTACTGTTAAGAAAACAACATGGTTGTATGGGGCACAGACTGGAGGAAACATTCCTGCAAATGGAATTATTTATCAAGTTGTATATTCAATATTTATAGTCTATGTAAATTAAAAAATCAAATAAAATTTAGGAAAATGATAAAAGCTTCAACAGGAAAGTATATGCACCCTGTTATTAGTATGCTGTGTTCTACTTTAACAAACTTTATATGAATAAAGAGGTAGTGTTTTAAGACAGGATTATTACAGTGAGAAAAAGCTATATGAGAAGTTATATGAGAAGTGGTTATTGAGACAATTTTATAGGAGATGCAATGACTGGCCAGAGAATGCTGAGTGTGATGAGAATTCAGAAGGACTTCTTTTATGAGGTACAAAGATGGTAAAAAGGATTCCAAGACTATGTCTTGGTGACCTTGACTAAAAGGATAGTGGCAGCAGTGGCATTGAGGCAAAAGAGTTATCCTCATGTTACAGGGTCTCGCTGTTGGCTATTGATATCCCGTGAGTCAATGGTTTCCCTAGTTTTAGGGTCAGTATCCCAAGGACACTTCCTTCCTTTTAAATTAAAAAAAAAAAGGTAGAGCAGGGGAAGAAAAGTTGATAATTGGGATGTCCAAGGGCAGGGAGATTTACAGTTGTCTTTTAGGCTTTCAAGACTATGTCACCCTGATCTTCCTAAATAATAGGATAAGGTTTGTTATTTTTAGTCAAATATACAAAGTTTGGGTGTAAGAGAGAAGTTTGGAATTCTCATTTCAACATTACCTAGGTAGCCTAAGAAAACCTCACAAGCGACACTTAGTTTGGCGTATTGGAGCTAATGTAGCCCTTGCTCTGAGATTAGGTGCCCCGAATATCAAACCTGAGTTTGAGCAAACTCAATTTTTCTTTGGAGACTTTGTGTCCCTCTAAGGCTAAAAGTTTTAATAGATAGATGCTATCTTCTTATGAAGAGGCCTGCGTTAGGAAGCAGAGAAGAAACTTGTCTACATATTGTAATTAAGTAGAGCCTCCAGGGAATGGTATATCATCTAAATCAGCTTTTATGGTTTGGGAGTAGGGGGGACTTTTGTTAAAATTCTGGGGCATATACAGTCCAGGTGTATTGCCTTCCTTCCCAAGTAAAGGCCAAAATATATTGGCTGGGCTTATCCACAGAGATGCTAAGGAAGACACTATACATCTCAAATATAGTGAAAATTTTACTTTAGGTAAGGATGGAAGCTAATAAAGTATGGGGAATGGAGAAAAAAGGATGATAAGGAATAATAATGTTATTTTTGCCTCAGAAAAAGGAAAAACAATATTGGAAATCTAATAACTGATGACCCAATAAAAAGAGAAAACTTCAGTTTGAATACTGAATTCAGTACTGCCAGAGGCTCTGAAATTTCCATTACTGCCTACCAGACACGCAGTGAATCATTGGTCCACTTTATGAACTGATGGAAACATTCATGCAAGGAGTGCCTACTTTGCTCCATGTATCTGAAACACAATTCAGGAAAATCTGTCTGCATTTCTCCTGGACTTGAAGCTGGCTAATGTGCCACTTGTAGATCAGCAAATAGATTTTATTCAGCTTTCTCTGTTATGGACATAAACATGTCTTGGTAATGGATTGTATTTTTTCTCGTTGGATTGAATCCATCCCTTGTAGACAAGGTACTGCTACTTCTGTGGCTGTGTGTGTGTGTGTGTGTGTGTGTGTGTGTGTGTACTCAGTTGCTTGACTCTTTGCAACCCCATGGACTGTAGCCCACCAGTCTCCTCTGTCCATGGGATTTTCCAGGCGATGGATATGAGTTTGAGCAAATTCAGGGAGAGAGTCAAGTACAGGGAAACCTGGAATGCTGCAATTCATGAGGTCCCAGAGAGTTAGACATGACATGGTGACTGAACAA
>SJYW01033902.1:0-14210 GCA_006410735.1 Raphicerus campestris | reverse complement strand
CCGACTCTCTGCGACCCCGTGAATCACAGTACGCCAGGCCTCCCTGTCCATTACCAACTCCTGGAGTTCACTCAGACTCACGTCCATTGAGTAGGTGATGTCATCCAGCCTCATCCTCTGTCGTCCACTTCTCCTCCTGCCCCCAATCCCTCCCAACATCAGGGTCTTTTCCAAAGAGTCAACTCTTCGCATGAGGTGGCCAAAGTACTGGAGTTTCAGCTTTAGCATCATTCCTTCCAAAGAAATCTCAGGGCTGAATTTTCTTCAGAATGGACTGGTTGGATCTCCTTGCAGTCCAAGGGACTCTCAAGAGTCTTCTCCAACACCACAGTTCAAAAGCACCAATTCTTTGGTGCTCAGCTTTCTTCACAGTCCAACTCTCACATCCATACATGACCACAGGAAAAACCATCGTCTTGACTAGATGGACCTTTGTTGGCAAAGAAATGTCTCTGCTTTTCAATATGCTGTCTAGGTTGGTCATAACTTTCCTTCCAAGTGTCTTTTAATTTCATAGCTGCAATCAGTTGAGCTTTAAGCCAACTTATCACTCTCCTCTTTCACTTTCATCAAGAGGCTTTTTAGTTCCTCTTCACTTTCTGCCATAAGGGTGGTGTCATCTGCATATCTGAGCTTATTGATATTTATCCCAGCAATCTTGATTCCACTTTGTGCTTCTTCCAGCCCAGTGTTTCTCATGATATACTCTGCATGTAAGATAAATAAGCAGGGTGACAATATACAGCCTTGACATACTCCTTTTCCTATTTGGAACCAGTGTGTTGTTCCATGTCCAGTTCTAACTGTTGCTTCCTGACCCTAAATCATTCCAAATAAGCTGGAAAAAATTTAAGATTCATCATAGAGATAGACACACACAATAATATAAAAGGCTTAGAAAATGCTCTAAATATCAGTTAGACAAATGCAAATGGAAACAAAAGCAAGTTAGAAGTAGAATGGCTAAAATAAAAAAGACAGACATTACCAAGTAGTAACAAGTTATGGAGGAAATAGAATTCTTAGACTCTGCTAGTGTGCATGTAAAATTGCATAGCCACTTTGGAAAGCAATTTGGTAAATTTTAAAAAATGTTAATATGAAATTACAAGACTTAGCAATTTTATTCCTATGTATGTCTGTATCTTTCCAACATAAGTGGAAATATATTTGCTACAAAGACCTGATCCTGAAAAGAGCAGCTTTATTCATGATAGCCAAAATGAAAAATAACAAAAAAATGCACCACATAATTGATCATCAATAAATATAATATATAAGTATATATTGTATTAATTATAAATATATGTATAATTTTGTATATAATTTTAGTGATATTCATAATTACTCAGTAATAAAAAGTGAAATACTATTACAAGAGCAGTTTATTTTAATCACAAAAAAATTGTCCTGGGCATATTATGGCATACAAAAAAAAGCATACTGTAGCATTCTATTAATATGGAGTTTTTGAACAGAATACATTTTATCTATTACTGTTAAGAAAACAACATGGTTGTATGGGGCACAGACTGGAGGAAACATTCCTGCAAATGGAATTATTTATCAAGTTGTATATTCAATATTTATAGTCTATGTAAATTAAAAAATCAAATAAAATTTAGGAAAATGATAAAAGCTTCAACAGGAAAGTATATGCACCCTGTTATTAGTATGCTGTGTTCTACTTTAACAAACTTTATATGAATAAAGAGGTAGTGTTTTAAGACAGGATTATTACAGTGAGAAAAAGCTATATGAGAAGTTATATGAGAAGTGGTTATTGAGACAATTTTATAGGAGATGCAATGACTGGCCAGAGAATGCTGAGTGTGATGAGAATTCAGAAGGACTTCTTTTATGAGGTACAAAGATGGTACAAAGGATTCCAAGACTATGTCTTGGTGACCTTGACTAAAAGGATAGTGGCAGCAGTGGCATTGAGGCAAAAGAGTTATCCTCATGTTACAGGGTCTCGCTGTTGGCTATTGATATCCCGTGAGTCAATGGTTTCCCTAGTTTTAGGGTCAGTATCCCAAGGACACTTCCTTCCTTTTAAATTAAAAAAAAAAAGGTAGAGCAGGGGAAGAAAAGTTGATAATTGGGATGTCCAAGGGCAGGGAGATTTACAGTTGTCTTTTAGGCTTTCAAGACTATGTCACCCTGATCTTCCTAAATAATAGGATAAGGTTTGTTATTTTTAGTCAAATATACAAAGTTTGGGCGTAAGAGAGAAGTTTGGAATTCTCATTTCAACATTACCTAGGTAGTCTAAGAAAACCTCACAAGCGACACTTAGTTTGGAGTATTGCAGCTAATGTAGCCCTTGCTCTGAGATTAGGTGCCCCAAATATCAAACCTGAGTTTGAGCAAACTCAATTTTTCTTTGGAGACTTTGTGTCCCTCTAAGGCTAAAAGTTTTAATAGATAGATGCTATCTTCTTATGAAGAGGCCTGCGTTAGGGAGCAGAGAAGAAACTTGTCTACATATTGTAATTAAGTAGAGCCTCCAGGGAATGGTATATCATCTAAATCAGCTTTTATGGTTTGGGAGTAGGGGGGACTTTTGTTAAAATTCTGGGGCATATACAGTCCAGGTGTATTGCCTTCTTTCCCAAGTAAAGGCCAAAATATATTGGCTGGGCTTATCCACAGAGATGCTAAGGAAGACACTATACATCTCAAATATAGTGAAAATTTTACTTTAGGTAAGGATGGAAGCTAATAAAGTATGGGGAATGGAGAAAAAAGGATGATAAGGAATAATAATGTTATTTTTGCCTCAGAAAAAGGAAAAACAATATTGGAAATCTAATAACTGATGACCCAATAAAAAGAGAAAACTTCAGTTTGAATACTGAATTCAGTACTGCCAGAGGCTCTGAAATTTCCATTACTGCCTACCAGACACGCAGTGAATCATTGGTCCACTTTATGAACTGATGGAAACATTCATGCAAGGAGTGCCTACTTTGCTCCATGTATCTGAAACACAATTCAGGAAAATCTGTCTGCATTTCTCCTGGACTTGAAGCTGGCTAATGTGCCACTTGTAGATCAGCAAATAGATTTTATTCAGCTTTCTCTGTTATGGACATAAACATGTCTTGGTAATGGATTGTATTTTTTCTCGTTGGATTGAATCCATCCCTTGTAGACAAGGTACTGCTACTTCTGTGGGTGTGTGTGTGTGTGTGTGTGTGTGTGTGTGTGTGTACTCAGTTGCTTGACTCTTTGCAACCCCATGGACTGTAGCCCACCAGTCTCCTCTGTCCATGGGATTTTCCAGGCGATGGATATGAGTTTGAGCAAACTCAGGGAGAGAGTCAAGTACAGGGAAACCTGGAATGCTGCAATTCATGAGGTCCCAGAGAGTTAGACATGACATGGTGACTGAACAACAGGTAGGAACATATATATTGATAATGACCTTAAATGTAAATGGATTACATGCGCCAACCAAAACACATAGACTGGCTGAGTGGATACAAAGATAAGACATATATGTAAGCTGTCTACAAGAGACCCGCATCAGAACTAAGGACACACACACACACACAGAGTGACAGGATGGAACAAAGGTATTCCACGCAAATGGAAAGTAAAGGAAATCTGGTGTAACAATATGCCCATGACATGATACAGTTTAAGACAAAGACGTAAGAGACAAAGAAGGACACTACATAATGATCAAGGGATCAATCCAAAAAGAAGATACAATTATTGCAAATATATATATATATGCACCTAATATAGGAGCACCTCAACATGTAAAGCAAATACTAACAGCCTTAAAGGGAGAAATAGACAGTAACACAATAAGAGTGAGGGACTTTAACAACCCACTTTCGTCAATGAACATATCATTCAGACAGAAAACTAATATAGAAACAAGAGCCTTATGGACTCAGAGAATGAACTTATGGTTGCCAGGCTTGGGAGAATGGGGGAAAGGGATAGTTAAGATGTTTGGGATGGACATGTACACACTGTTATATTTTAAATGGATGGCCAACAAGATTCTACTGTATAGCACAGAGAAATCTTAATGCTATTGAAAGCCTGAATAGGAGAAGAATTAGGGGAAGAATTAATATATGTATATGAATGGCGGAGTCCCTTTTCTGCCCATCTGAAATTATCACAAGATTGTCAATCCTCAATTATATGCCAATATAATAAAATAAAAAGGCTTTTTTAAAAAATAAAACATAGTATGTCCTTTGACATTCACCTTAATAATTTGTATACTTTTTTGATCTCCTTAGGTCAAGGCAACAGAAGCAGAGAAACCAATGGGACCCAACTGAACGAAAAGGAATTTACATAGTAAAGGAAACCATGGTCAAAACACAAAGGCAATGTGGAGGAAGATATCTGTAAAGGGGTTAATATCCAAAATATATAAAGAACTTATACAGCTCAATAGAAAACCCCACCAATTCAGTTAAAATATGGGCATAGGACCTGAACAGGGTGCCCCTGGTGGCTCAGTTGTAAGGAATGCACCTGCAGTGCAAGAGACGTGGGTTCTATCCCTGGGTTGGGAAGATCCCTTGGAGAAGGAAATGGCACCCACTTCAGTGTTCTTGCCTGGGAAATCCAATGGACAGAGGAGCCCGGCAGGCTACAGTCTATAAGAGTAACTTGCAGAGTAACTCTGTGAGAGTTGGACATGACTTGGCAACAAGAGCAACAACAACAAGAACCTGAATGGACATTTTCCCAAAGGCACACAGAGAGCCAAGAGGCACACGAGAAGGCACTAAGCTTCACTAATCACCAGGGGACTGCAGATCAAAACCACAGAGAGGTATTATATCTGTCAGAATGGCTATTGCCAAAGAGACCAAAGAGGGTAAAACAGTGACAACAGACACGTGGGTTGGTCAGGATGCAGAGAAAAGAAACTGCAGTAAAGTCTTGGTGGGAATTGGTACAGCTAAATGAAAAACAGAATGGAGTTTCATAAAACAAAAACATTAAAATCCCATACAATCCAGCAATTCCACTCCTAGATATTTGTCTGAAAAAAAGGAAAATACTACTTCGAAGANGTCTTGGTGGGAATTGGTACAGCTAAATGAAAAACAGAATGGAGTTTCATAAAACCAAAACATTAAAATCCCATACAATCCAGCAATTCCACTCCTAGATATTTATCTGAAAAAAAGGAAAATACTACTTCGAAGAGATATAGGTACCCCAATGTTTATTGCAGCATTACTTAAAATAGCTGGTATGGGCTTCCCTGGTGGCTCAGATGGTAAAGAAACTGCCTGCAATGTGGAAGACCTGGGTCTGATCCCTGGGTCTGGAAGAAATCCCCTGGAGAAGAAATGACAGCCCACTCCAGTATTCTTGCCTGGAGAATTGCATGAACAGAGGAGCCTGGCAAGCTACAGTCCATGGGATTGCCAAGAGTCAGACATGACTGAGAGACGAACACTAAGATATGGAGGCAACTAAGACTGAGATATGGAGGCAACGTAAGTACCCATCATTAGATGAATGTATGTATATAGATGCGAGATACATTTATGTTATTTGTGTATTATATATTATACATATACAAATATATATGCATATAAATGACATTAGCCACAAAAAAATGGAATCTTGCTGTTTGTAAGAACATGGGTAGACCTGGATAGCATATTGATTCATGCATTTTGAACTAAATCAGACAGAGAAAAACAAATATCGTATGCTTTTACTTGTATGTGGAATCTAAAAATAAAACAAAGGTGAGAAAAACAGAGACGCACTCACAGATTCAGACTAGTGGTTACCAGATCGGAGAGGGATATGGAAAGCACCAAATGGGTGAAGGGGATTAAGCGGTACAAACCACCAGGGGTATAATATAATTACAGTGCAGCACAGGGCATATAGTTAGTATTGTCTAATAACTTCGTATGATGTGTAATTTATAAAAATATTGAATTATTATGTTTTACATCTGAAACTAATCTAATGTTTGTAAGTAGGTATACAGAAAAATCATAAATATACGTAACACTTAAAACACGATAGAGGTGCAAATAAAGCACTAGATATCAATGGCAAAATGACCCAGATAATGTAGTTAGCAGATAAGCACCTCACAGCAGCTAATAGAAAAAGATCAGTGATTTAAAAGAGAATATAATCACAATAGCTAGAAAGTTTCCTTTAGTCAGAATATGTTTTAGCAATTGTGAAACAAATTTTTGGCTTCTGGGCTCGAGCATATAAGAAAGCAGTTCATAAATGCAAGATATATTTTGCCGTAAAATGATCACGATAAGATCATGTTTTAAAAACAGAGATACAACACATGGATATAGAAATAAGTATGTGATACTTGTATGTTCTACCTTTGTTCACTGAGAAGACTTAAAGATCATGAAAAGCAGTAGAAATGGGAACAACTTGTTTTCTAAGTACTCTTCTCTGATAAAAGGCAGCAGGAAATTCCTTTGTTTATTTAGAGAAATAGCTGAATCCACAGCAAGGGTAAAAAATATATATATAATGTGTCCTAGGATGTCTGTTTTTTGTGCTAGAGAAATTTGTAAGTTTTTAAAGTATCATACAGACTTTTGAAAAAAACACTGTGGCCAGTTAAAGTAAACTCTCACTAGCCAAAACTGAGACAATTTGAGAAAGTAAGCATTAAAATAAATGATAGTAATATATTCTATACTATTGAGTCAAGTAACAATTGCTGAGTCTGAACTGATATAGAAAAATACAGAAATCAATAAGTAGGAGGGAATACTTCTTTCTACAATACATTTTTAGGTTAAAGACAGAGGCAATAATGGAGTTAGAAAATTATCAGTGAACTTTAAAACTAGAGGGCAAAAGTTTGAAGAACAGAATATGCCTAGAGTCTCAGTTTATGCATTAAACACAAAGGGAAAGAGTAACTTCACAACTGAGAGACCTAAAGAAAATTAACTT
Source organism: Raphicerus campestris (assembly GCA_006410735.1). Classification (NCBI taxonomy): domain Eukaryota; kingdom Metazoa; phylum Chordata; class Mammalia; order Artiodactyla; family Bovidae; genus Raphicerus; species Raphicerus campestris. The sequence continues at coordinate 7,262 of SJYW01033902.1, read as the reverse complement.
TACCAAATAGTTTAACCTAACATATCCAACACTGAGAGAAACTGGGATGTGTCCTTTGAAAATTGTACTTGATGGTACAATACCACTTTAGTGGCAAGTATGACAAAATTTATAACATGAATCTAACTAACTATCAAACCCAGTTTGAGAAAAATTTTACAAAATGATTGGCCTGCAGTATTTTTTTAAAAAATAAAAATAACAAATAAAACAAATAAAATGTTCTAGATTAAAGTTTAAAAATACATTATGACTCTTGCAAACACGTGACTCTAGATTGGCTCCTGAACAAAGCAAAGAACTGTAAATACTTTATTGAGATAATGAATGAAGTTTTATTGTAAATTTTGACAGCTACAATATAGCCATTAAAAATTTTTGTCCCTAAGAAAGGCACAATGATTTATTTAAGGATAATGAAACATAGTATTCAACTTACATTCAGATGGTTTAGGAAAATAATTTTGAAAGGAGGAAAGGAGAGGAGAATTTGAAAAACAGAAGGACAAAGCAACTGGGAAAAATGTAAGCCACTGGCAAATATGAGTAAAGATTATATGAGAAATCTTCCTGCTAATCATGCAAACAAATTTTTTAATAGAATTTTTATTTTAGATATCAAACCATGTTTGAAATAGCATAAAAATATCACAGTAACATTATAGTTCTAGTATATATATATATAATAATCATAGTAATTAGAACTTCCCAGATGGTGCTAATGGTAAAGAATCTGCTTGCCAATGCAGGAGACATAAGAGACTTGGATTTGATCGCTGGGTGGGGAAGATCCCCTGGAGGAGAGTATGGCTACCTACTCCAGTATTCTTGCCTGGAGAATTCCATGGACAGGGGAGCCTGGTGGGCTACAGTCCAGGGTGACAACCAGTCGGACATGACTAAAGTGACACAGCAGGCACATAATAATTAACAATTAACACTCATATTGTGCAGACTGTGTGTCAGTCCCATTTTAGCTGTGTTGATTAGAGTATCTAAATTCCACACTGGCACAAGCCCAGTGATGTTAGTGACACCGCTATTCATGTTTTATACCTCAGGAACGTGAGGTGCATGTCCAAAGCCACAACAGTAGGTGACCATTGGGATTAGTCCTTGAAAGCAAGATGGCTGCCTGCAGAGCACATGTTCTTAAACACAGTGCTTTACTTCCTGGATAGCAGAAATTCATGCATTTTTATTAGATCACTAAACAATGGTCATCAGTTGTAAAATTAAAGGGATAGCATGCAAAAATGAAAATTACCTTTCAAACTAACAGGCAGTTAATGTACTTATATGTAAATGAAATGCTCTGTGGAACAAGTGATGATACTGGATACTCGGGGCTGGTGCACTGAGACGACCCAGAGGGATGGTATGGGGAGGGAGGAGGGAGGGGGCTTTAGGATGGGAAACACGTGTATAACTGTGGCAGATTCATGTTGATGTATGGCAAAACCAATACAATATTGTAGTGTAATTAACCTCCAATTAAAAGAAATAAATTTATATTAAAAAAGATAAGTACAGACATTCTGTACTTAAGACATTTATACTTTGGTTAAATATAGTCTCTTTCATGATAAAGTGACATTTTGCTTATGTATAAAGTAAATTATCTCATGGTATTTTCAAATTTAAGACAAGAAATAACATTTCTCAGATAGATTTCCTAGAACATACTCAGAGCTACACGGTGTGAACCCAGTTGGAGTTACGCCACAGTTCCCAGATGGATCGTTCATAGAATTAAGCTTCTGGAAACACTCTGGAGGAGCAAAAGATGAGCCTGAAAAAAACAATGTGTGGTTAGTCATACTGCTGCTGCATTTAAAATAATTAATGAGTACATTTATTCTGAGATTGCCTAAAATATTGCACAACATAAGAGCATAATACAAAATTTGACAATAAAATAGTTTTAAAAAATATAAACTTATTTATTTTAATTGGAGGTTAATTACTTTACGGTATTGTATTGGTTTTGCCAAACAACAATTTTTAAAGTCACACACACAAAAACCACTTCAATGAAATATTTAAATATTGAAAGCTTGTCTACTACTCAAACAGATAACTTAGGATTAACTACAGTATGCAGTTTATCTTCTAACTTTTAGTAAGCCTGAAACATATATGTATATAAGAAACATTTTTAAACAAATAATTGACTTATTGGTTAATCGTGTTTCTGTGTAAATGTGTTTTCAAGACAAATCATTAAAATGACATCTTTTGTTTTCATCCCACTTTACCCAGAGCAAAAAATCTTGGAATCATAACTGATTTATTTTCATATTTACTATTCAATCCACACACATTATGTGCTTAATTCTCATAGGAGTCTATGTACTTAAAAAGCAGTTTACCATTACTCTAATGGGACGATTAAGCCAAAAACCTTTGATTTAACCACAAAGAAATATGAGAACATAAAAGGAGCCCCAGCATCAGGATCTCATTTGAAAGTCCTAGAGGCAGTAGTAAACCACAAATAAACAATTGATTTTCATCCCAGAGGTCATTTGCAAACCTAGTTCTGTGTGAGAGGATCAAAATTATAAACTTACCCAGGNTTCTGTGTGAGAGGATCAAAATTATAAGCTTACCCAGGGGAAACAGAACATAAAGAAGGCCAAATTTGGAGGATCATTTACTATGGTGATAAAATTAGAGACTTGGGGGGCCTCAACGTATAGTATAGCCCCCTCTTAAGACATTTTCCTGCTTCTAAACATGTGAATCTGGTCCCATCACTTCATGGGAAATAGATGCGGAAAGTGGAAACAATGTCAGACTACTTTTTTGGACTCCAAAATCACTGCAGATGGTGACTGCATGAAATTAAAAGATGCTTACACCTTGAAAGGAAAATATGACCAACCTAGATAGTGTATTAAAAAGCAGAGACATTACTTTGCCAACAAAGGTCTGTCTAGTCAAGGCTATGGTTTTTCCTGTGGTTATGTATGGATGTGAGAGTTGGACTGTGAAGAAAGCTGAGTGCCGAGAATGGATGCTTTTGAACTGTGGTGTGGGAGAAGACTCTTGAGAGTCCCTTCGACTACAAGGAGGTCCAACCAGTCCAACCTAAAGATCAGTCCTAGGTGTTCATTGGAAGGACTGATGCTGAAGCTGAAACTCCAATACTTTGGCTACTTCATGCGAAGAATTGACTCATTGGAAAAGACCCTAATGCTGGGAGGGATTGAGGGCAGTAGGAAAATGGGACAACAGAGGATGAGATGGATGGATGGCATCACTGACTCGATGGACCTGAGCTTGTGTAAACTCCGGGAGTTGGTGATGGACAGGGAGGCCTGGCATGCTGTAGTTCATGGGGTCGCAAAGAGTCGGACATGACTGAGCGACTGAATTGAACTGAAACTTGTGAGAAGGAAATTAAAATATAAATAAATGACTTCCAGAAAGCAGATCATGATTTGTCTGCAGTTTCTGCATTGTGGTTACATACATACAATCTCTCAATTGAAAGCCCTGGAGAATTATGCCCTAGAAATAAGAGTGAACTAGATATAGAGTGAACCTAATAAAAACTCTAACAGAACCTTAACGATTTTGGTTTCTAATTCAATTAAAGTGATTGGTCTCTTACTTCATATACTTAACAGAAGAAAAAGGTGGATGTATTCATATAAGATGTAGTGTTTATATGAGAAGCATTTAAACTGAAAACACAGTTCCTGTAAGTCAAAAATGAAGATGAAGACAGAGAAAAAAACTTTTAACTAACAATATGTCTTTATATAAAGCATTCAAGAAAAAAAATAGAAAACAAAGACATCTACGTATGTTAAAATAATTAACCAAGGTACATGCACACTAAAATTAATTATAGAGATATAAATCTTTAAGAAGTCAGGGCATCAAAAATAAATACATTGAAATAATTATGGAGAGACAAACCAACATAAATTGAAATTTAGAAATCTGTATAATAGTACAGTGTTTACACCACAGTCACAAGACGCTTAGCAACACTAAGCAGACCTACAGGCTCACAAACACACATTCAAATATATAATATGGAGACTGATAAAAACCAAAGACCAAAACAATCTTCATGGCTTAAAGAGAAAAGAGACACAATATGACAGTTTTCTTCAGAAATATGCAAGTCATAAAACAATGGAGTAATCTCTTTAAAATGCTGATGGAAGCAGAGGTTCCATTTCAAGATGGTGAAGTGCACACAGAAAAATCTTGAACTTGCAGCTTTGCACAAACACATCAAATCTACAGCTACATATGGAAAAATTTCTAGTGAAAAAAGCTAAAAACTGATGGAATGACCACTTTACACTGAGCAAACGAGAAAGGCCACACGGAAGCAGGTAAGAAAGGCTGAGACATACTCTTGCCATAAGTTAACCCCAGCACACCAATCCCACAACTGGGAGGGGACTCAAAACCAAGAGCTCCTCCCCGAGGGGGTGAAGTATTTGACTCACATCAGGTGCCACAGCTTTTAAATCCTGTACTTGAAAGATGAGCCCCCGAAACCTCGAACTTTGATAACAAACAGAGGCTTCTGTCTATGAGACCTACAAGGCTGTAGCAGATTGTGAAATGATTCTGATGGCCAGTGTGGTTTATGCTCAAGGCTCCCAGAATACTGTAACTAAGGGAGAAAGCATTCTTAATCGGCTACCCTATCCAGGGCAGGACAAGAGGGAATAGTCAGAGGAGCCCAGTCTTTCTGTAAGAGAGGCCTGTGAGCTTACCTCAGGAGCTGTGGCCTGAGGGTCAGGCTTCTGCTTAAACAGGGACCTGCTGGAATCCTTCACTGAGACTTTGGAGGGTGAGCACTATCTTTCGGTTCTCAACCTGCCACACCTCAGAGTGCCAGAATTTCCTGGAAGGGAGCTTTCACATACATCTGGGGGTCTGGCTTTTTACATGTAGTGCTCTCATTTTTGTGGCTTCTTCCCAGGGACATTCCTTGGCCGTCTGCATTCCTGGGTCCCCTGGGATGGTAAAGAGAAATGGACTATTTCCTGCTGTATCAGTAACTAAGGATATCACAGTCTTTGGGGACTGCAGCCCTCCAATGTGAGCAGATGAACCTTGAGGGAACTCAGGAAGGAGAATACCTGTGATCTAGCAGTCATCAGACTACAGCCTACCCTATAGTAAGCCCCAGGGAAGCTCAGGATGTCAAAGACACAGGATACGGCTCCAGTTAGTTGAGGTGCATATCAAAGGAGTGATTTCAGTGAGCCCAGACTCTTGCATCTTCCCATACCTAGAAAAGTGCTAAATTCATTAACTTGGGTTATCTGGTTTTCTTTAATTCACAATAATCTTTTGATATTTGGTCTTCCTGTCATTTGTTGCAAAAGTTCCATGTAACCTGGCTCCTTCCCTCACCTCTTTGGGGTAATTTTCTCAGGGTTACTTGAGATACTCTCCCTTGAGCTTGAAGTCCTAAAACAACCGAGTAAAACAAAACTCTCAGTTTTTAGGTTGTGGATATTTTTAAAGTCGACAGTAATAATGGGAGAGAGAGTTTCCAGCCAGTTAATGGCCCTAGAACAGGGCACAGATAACTGGCTGAAATGCACACTCAGTCTTGTTGTGAAAGAGATCTTCGTTTGTCTGGAAGCTCTGGCTTGAAGGGATGGCATCAGATTTGGAGTGAGATTCTAAAGTGCAGGAGACCCGGGTTCGATACCTGGGTTGGGAAGATCTCCTGGAGAAGGAAATGGCAATCCACTCCAGTATTCTTGACTGGAGAATCCCGTGGACAGAGAAGCCTTGTAGGTTACAGTCCATGGGGTTGCAAAGAGTCGGACACGACTGAGCGACTTCACCTCACCTCACCTCACCTCACCTCTGTTTCTCTGATGGAATCCTGGTGGATACAGCTCTTAAGACAGAGGGCTCTGTGATGTTTTACCTTGGAGATATTCTCATCTTTCTTCAGCGGCATGTAGCCAAAAGCCTTACAGCTAATGAAGAGGTCTAGCCTATTTTGAGCTTTGTTAAAAGCAACAGAGCGTAGTCAGACAATTATTCAAACTTTTACTTACCTAGAAAATCTCTATTCCGAGGGTGTTTTTCTAAGAGGAGTGTGAAAAAGCTGGCATGAAACTCAACATTCAAAACACAAAAACATGGCATCGAGTCCCATCACTTCATGGCAAATAGAAGGGGAAAAAGTGGAAGCAGTGATAGATTTAATTTTCTTGGGCTCCAAAATCACTGCAGACAGTGACTGCAGCTGTGAAATTAAAAGACATTTGCTCCTTGGAAGGAAAGCTATGACAAACCTAGAGGGAGTATCAAAAAGCAGAGACATCACTTCACCAGCAAAGGGCTGCATAGTAAAAGCTATAATTTTTCCAGTAGTCAAGTCTAGATGTGAGATCTGGGCCATAAAGCAGGCTGAGTGCTGAAGAACTGATGCTTTCAAATTGTAGTGCCAGAGAAGACTCTCGAGAGTCCTTTGAACTGCAAAGAGATCAAATCAGTCAATCTTAAAGGAAATCAGTTCTGAATATTCTTTGGAGAGACTGGTGCTGGCCACCTGATGCGAAGACCTGATTCATTGGAAAACATCCTGATGCTGGGAAAGATTGAAGGCAAAAGGAAAAGACGGCAGTAGAGGATGAGATGGTTAGACAGCTTCACCGACTCAGTGGACATGAATCTGAGCAAACCTCTGGAGATAGTGAAGAACAGGGAAGCTGCAGTCCATGGGGCTACAAAGATTTGAAAGCAATATAGTGACTGAAAAACAACAACAAGAAAAAAAGCTCAGCTCAGTGAGAAAAAGAGCCTCACACCCAGGGAAATACTGAAATAATAGCAATATGACAGCAACACTGCATCAGTTGAGGCAAACAGCCTTCTGGGAATTTAAAAGGAAACTTTGGAGAACTAGATGATCATAAGGAATGTTGAAAAGCTCAAATACGCAACTGGATCTGAAAAGATGTACACATTCCAAGAACAATTCTAGGAAAGAGAAGTCCCCAGTCACTACTCTGGTTTATATTTAAGTTCTGAACTAGCAAGAAGTGAAAGCTATACTTGTCTTGCAAACCACCTGAAGCTTGAAACTGTCCCGTGGCATTGTGGATAGAAAATAAACAGTAAAACCATTGAAGGGTATCTGACAGGTTTCAACCTGGCACTAAATTGTGTTAATTAAGAATCACGACCCAGATAATCATGATGGTGTGATCACTCATCTAGAGCCAGACATCCTGGAATGTGAAGTCAAGTGGGCCTTA
>SJYW01033901.1:0-10038 GCA_006410735.1 Raphicerus campestris | reverse complement strand
TAGGTCTTCATGCTGCTGCTGCTGCTGCTAAGTTGCTTCAGTTGTGTTCGACTCTGTGCTACACCATAGGCGGCAGCCCACCAGGCTCTGCCGTCCCTGAGATTCTCCAGGCAAAAACACTGGAGTGGGTTGCCATCCTTCTCCAATGCGTGAAAGTGAAGTCTCTCAGTCGAGTCCAAACCTCAGCGAGCCCATGGACTGCAGCCTACCAGGCTCCTCCATCCATGGGATTTTCCAAGCAAGAGTACTCGAGTGGAGTGCCATTGCCTTCTCCGTAAACATACCATATCCAGGGCCACAGAACAAACTGCAACAAATCTAAAATATTAGATGTCACACAGATCCTTTTCTCTAGCCATAATATAATCAAACTAGAAATCCATGACATAAAAACGAGAAGATCTCTAAACACATGCAAGTTAAGCAACCCAATCCTAAATAACCTGTGGTCAAAGTTGAAATTTCAAAAGAAATTTAAAAAATACATCGAAGTAAATGAGAGNTCTCTAGCCATAATATAATCAAACTAGAAATCCATGACATAAAAACGAGAAGATCTCTAAACACATGCAAGTTAAGCAACCCAATCCTAAATAACCTGTGGTCAAAGTTGAAATTTCAAAAGAAATTTAAAAAATACATCGAAGTAAATGAGAGTAAAAATATAATATATCAAAATGTGAAATGCAGTTAAAGCAATCTGAAAAGGAAACTAATAGAGAAATGTTCTCAAAATCAATGGTCTAAGAAACTAGAAGAAGAGCAAGATAAACCAAAGCAAAGCAAAGAAATAATATACAGCAGAAATCAACAAAATTTAAAACAGAAAAGCCCTAGAGAAATTAATAAATAAAAATCTGATACTTCAACAAACACCAGTTTGTTGAAGTATCAAATAAAAAGAATAAACAAATCACCAAAATCAGAAATAAAACAGACATTACAGAAGATTCTGAAGCCATTCAAAGGCTATTAGGAAAATACTATGACCTATTTTATGCTCATATATGCAACAATTTAGAAGAAATGGGTCGAAGAAAAAGTCTATAGGAAAATTTTAAAAATACAAAGAACTATATGAATTGAAAATACTACATATTAAAATAGACATATACAGTAATGCTAAGGGGAAACTTCTAATACTAAATGCTTATATTAAAATGGAGGAAAAGTCTCATTTCTCAAATGTATGAAAACCAAAATTACCAAAACTCAACCATGATGAAATGCAGTCTTATAATCCTATGACCATTAACATAATTGAACTTTAAATCTATAATTTAAAATCTCCTGAACAAGAAACCTCCAGGCCCTGAGAGTCTCATTGAAGAATCCTCCCGAGTATTTAAAACAGGAACAACACCAGTTTTACACATTATCAACCCCCCAAAATAGAAGAAACTCTTCATTTTATGAGGCCAGTATTATCACATAAAACCAGATAAAACAAATATACAAAAAGAAAACTGCAGACCAATATTGTCCATAAACTCAGATGCAAAATTACTCAACTACTTGTTAGCAAACCAATTACAACAATTGGTTTGTTGGACAATTAACAAGTGGGATTTATTCCAAGTATGCAATGTCATTAATTATACCAAAAGACTAAAGAAGAAAAATCACGTGATCATATCAGTTATGCGGGAAAAGCATTTGACAAACACAACACCCATTTTTTATAAAAATAAAACCCCAAACCCCCTCATCATATTAGAAAAAAGAGGAAGTACTTTAATTTGATAACGAGCACCTTCATCACACACGACTAAGATCACTTCCCTCATGGCTCAGATGGTAAAGANCATTTTTTATAAAAATAAAACCCCAAACCCCCTCATCATATTAGAAAAAAGAGGAAGTACTTTAATTTGATAAAGAGCACCTTCATCACACACGACTAAGATCACTTCCCTCATGGCTCAGATGGTAAAGAATCTTCCTGCAATGCGGGAAACCTGATTGCAGTCCCTAGGTTGGGAAGATCCCCTGGAGGAGGGCCTGGCAACCCACTTCAGTGTTCTTGCCTGGAGAACCCCTGTAGACAGAGGAGCCCGGCAGGTTACCATCCACGAGACTGCAAAGAGTTAGGCACGACTGAGTGACTAAGCACAAGATCACACTTAATGATGAACGACCGGATTCCTTGCCTTAATATGCCCACTCTCATCACTGTTATTTAACAAAGTACTGGAAGTTCTAGCTGTTGCAACGAGAAAAGAAAAAGAAATAACAGCATAACAGTTGGAAAGAAGGATATAAACTGTCCCGATTTGCAGATTGGCATGATTGTTTATATAGAAAACTGAAGGAATCTACACAAAAAATATAAAAGAACAAAGTGAGTTCAGCAGTGTCTCACGAAATAAGTGTTATGTTCAGTCACTCAATCATGTCCAACTCTTTGCAACCCCACCAGGCTGTAGCCCACCAGGCTCCTCTATCCATGGAATTTTTCAGGCAAGAATACTGGGGTGAGTTGCCATTTCCTACTTCAGGGGATCTTTCCAACCCAGGGATTGAACCCATGTCTCTTGTGTTTCCTGCGTTGGAAGGTGGATTCTTTATCACTTGCGCCATCTGGGAAGCCCCTCAGGAAATAAGATCATGCATAAAAGTTAACTGTATTTCTATAAACTAACAATGAACAAGCGGAAACTGAAATCTAAATGCAATACTATTTTTAATTACTCCAAACAAAATTAAATACTTAAGTATAGACTTAATAAAACATGTACAGGGTCTGTATGCTGAAAATTAAAAAAATACTGATAGAAAAAAAAAAATCAAAGAACACCTAAATAAATGTCAACATATACTGTGTTCATGGACTGAAAGACTCACCATTATAAAGATGTCAGTTCTCCTTAACTGATTGATAGGTTTAATGCAATTCCTATCAAATTTTCAGCAAAGAGTTTTTGGCATAAGCAAGCTTATTCTAAAATTTACACTTGATCTTAGACAAAAGGCCAAGAAGTACTTATTATTCTAAAACTTAAATGGAAAAACACGTACCATAGACTAACTAAAATAATCTTGACAAGTAAAAATAAAATAGGAAGAATCCCTCTACCTAATATTGTCTTACTATAAGTGCAGTAATCAAAGTATTGGTGGATGGACAGACACACAAATCAGTAGAACAGACTCAAGAACCCAGAAAAAGACAGACATAAATATGCTCAACTTATGTTTGACATAGGCACAAGAGTACTTCAAGAAGGAAAGGTAAAAAATTTTTAAAAGAAAACAAAGGAAGGATAACCTTTTCTACAAATTGGGCTGTAGCAATTGAATACCCACAGCACCACCCACACCTCATGCCTTATACAAAAATTGACTCAAAATGGATCACAGACTCAAATATAAAATATAGACCTATAAAAACTTTTAGAAAAAAATACAGGAGAAAATCTTTAGAGTCAAGGCCAGGCAAAGAGATCTTAGACTTGACACAAAAGCACAATTAATAAGTTGGATCTTATAAAAATTTAAAAACGCTTGCTCTACAAAACAAGTTGGAACTGAAATAGTAGAGAAGAATAATAGTAAAATGGGATGCAAGATGAGGATCTGTGGTATTTCTTGAAAGGCTGTTATTGACATTTATCAACTTCGGCCTTAGTCAAGCAACCAAATTAAAATAGAAAGACAAATAAAACTGCTTTCATTTGAAGATGATCTAATGGTATACATAGAAAATCCAAAGGAATCAACAGATGAAATTTTAGATGAATAAATTATCTTAGCAGTTTTGATAGATAAAAGATCAATATATTTAGAAATAACAGTTGCATTGTTGGAATATTACACAGCCATTAAAAGTATGAAATTTGCAGCAGCATAGATGGACTTTGAGTTTATCACATTAAAGTGAAGTAAGTCAGAAATTGAAAAGCAAATATCACATGATGTAACTTATCTGTAGAATCTAAAATATGACACAAATGAACAGATGCACGGACATAGAGAACAGACTTACAGTTGCCGAGGAGGAGGGGAGTAGGTGGGGATGAATTGGGAGTTTTGGATTAGCAGATGCAAATTATTACATTTAGAATGGATAAACAACAAGGTCTTACTGTATAGCACAGGGAACTATATTCAATATACTGTGGTAAACCATATGGAAAATAATATAAAAAATATATGTATATATATAGCTGAATCACTTTGGTGTACAGCAAAAATTAACACAGCATTATAAATCAACTGTATTTCAATAAATAGATAAATAATTGCATTGTTAAACATCTGCAGCAACAATGAAATTTTAAATTAAGTTTGATTTTTGGCTGAGCTGGGTCTTTGCTGCTTTTGCGTGGGCTTTCTCAGCTTGCGGCCAGCGGGGACTGCTCTTCAGTGTGGCAGGCGTGTGGGCTTCTCACTGTGGTGGCATCTCTTGTTGCAGAGCACAGGCTCTAGGTGCCTGGGCTTTAGCAGTTGTGGCAAACAGGCTCAGTAGTTGTGGCTCACAGACTTAGTTAATCCATGGTATGTGGAATCTTCTCAGACCAGAGATCGAACACATGCCCTCTGCATTGGCAGGCAGATTCCTGTCTNTCACACCTCATGCCTTATACAAAAATTGACTCAAAATGGATCACAGACTCAAATATAAAATATAGACCTATAAAAACTTTTAGAAAAAAATACAGGAGAAAATCTTTAGAGTCAAGGCCAGGCAAAGAGATCTTAGACTTGACACAAAAGCACAATTAATAAGTTGGATCTTATAAAAATTTAAAAACGCTTGCTCTACAAAACAAGTTGGAACTGAAATAGTAGAGAAGAATAATAGTAAAATGGGATGCAAGATGAGGATCTGTGGTATTTCTTGAAAGGCTGTTATTGACATTTATCAACTTTGGCCTTAGTCAAGCAACCAAATTAAAATAGAAAGACAAATAAAACTGCTTTCATTTGAAGATGATCTAATGGTATACATAGAAAATCCAAAGGAATCAACAGATGAAATTTTAGATGAATAAATTATTTTAGCAGTTTTGATAGATAAAAGATCAATATATTTAGAAATAACAGTTGCATTGTTGGAATATTACACAGCCATTAAAAGTATGAAATTTGCAGCAGCATAGATGGACTTTGAGTTTATCACATTAAAGTGAAGTAAGTCAGAAATTGAAAAGCAAATATCACATGATGTAACTTATCTGTAGAATCTAAAATATGACACAAATGAACAGATGCATGGACATAGAGAACAGACTTACAGTTGCCGAGGAGGAGGGGAGTAGGTGGGGATGAATTGGGAGTTTTGGATTAGCAGATGCAAATTATTACATTTAGAATGGATAAACAACAAGGTCTTACTGTATAGCACAGGGAACTATATTCAATATACTGTGGTAAACCATATGGAAAATAATATAAAAAATATATGTATATATATAGCTGAATCACTTTGGTGTACAGCAAAAATTAACACAGCATTATAAATCAACTGTATTTCAATAAATAGATAAATAATTGCATTGTTAAACATCTGCAGCAACAATGAAATTTTAAATTAAGTTTGATTTTTGGCTGAGCTGGGTCTTTGCTGCTTTTGCGTGGGCTTTCTCAGCTTGCGGCCAGCAGGGCCTGCTCTTCAGTGTGGCAGGCGTGTGGGCTTCTCACTGTGGTGGCATCTCTTGTTGCAGAGCACAGGCTCTAGGTGCCTGGGCTTTAGCAGTTGTGGCAAACAGGCTCAGTAGTTGTGGCTCACAGACTTAGTTAATCCATGGTATGTGGAATCTTCTCAGACCAGAGATCGAACACATGCCCTCTGCATTGGCAGGCAGATTCCTGTCTACTGTGCTATCAAGGAAGTCCCAACAATGAATTTTACATTTTTAAGTGATATTATATAGAATGTGAAAGCCGTTCAGTTGTGTCCGACTCTTTGCAACCTCATGGACTATATAGTCCACGGAATTCTCCAGGCCAGAATACTAGAATGGGTAGCCTTTCGCTTCTCCAGGGGATCTTTCCAACTCAGGGATCAAACCCAGGACTCCTGCATTGCAGGCGAATTCTTTACCATCCGAGCCATAACGGAGGCCCAAGAATCATGGAATAGGTAGCCTATCCCTTCTCCAGCAGACCTTCCCAACCTAGGAATCAAACCGGCGGGGTCTCCTGCATTGCAGGCAGATTCTTTACCAACTGAGCTACGAGCTATGATATATATCATATATATCAAAAAAGAATAAATTTAACAAACTATGTGCTGGAGCTCTATACAGAAACACAATAACTAAACAACTGGAGGGATGTGTCAGGTTCTTAGATTGGAAGATTTAGTACAATAAAGATATTAATCATCCCCACATAGATAGATTCAACGCAACCAATCAGTCACAGCCAAAATCCCACTAGGGTTTTTAGAAGAATTTGACAAACTAATTCCTAAAATGTTTAGAATAGAAATGAACTGGACCCTAAATAGAGAAACATGCTTTAAGAAGACAAGGTGACGGAACTTGCTCTATCAGATATCAGTAAAAATTATTTTAAGCTGTCTGACAGATAGTCTTGGTGCCAGAATAGGCAGATTAGTGGAACAGAATAAAGAAGCAAGAAACAGACTCAGGCACTCATGGGCACTTGATCTTAGTTGTCACTGAAGGTCAAAGAACAAAGGATGGAGTTTTCAATAAATGGTGCTAGGACAACCAGATATCCATGTGGGGAAAAAAATAAGGATTGACTCCTACTTCATATCATACATAAAGATCCATTTTAGGTGAATTGAAGATAATACAGGAGAATGATTTGGGAGGGAGGGAAAGACTTCTTAAACAGGATACATAAAGCGCTAACCATAAAGGAAGATTGCTAAATTGAACTCCATTAAAGTTAAGAATATCTATTCATCAAAAGAGACCACTGAGGGTGAAAAAGCAACCCACATACTAGGAGAATATATTTACAATACATATAAAAAACCAAATTACTTTAATTTTCTCTCGATAGCCTGTTGATGAATAAGGAAAAGACAGGCAAATCAAAAGAAAAACAGTGTAGAAAACTGAACATGGGATTCTAACAAAAGATACACCAGGGGGTAATATACACATGCAAAATCGCTCAGTCTCAATATCGGTCAAGGAAATGCAAATTCACACCTCTTTGAGAAACCATTACACACTCACCAGAATGGCTAAAGTTTAAGAGACTGACAATGGGGTGGATGGAGTCTGTGGAGAATGGGAGGGGTACTCACACTCTGCAGGCAAGAGTTTATATGGTACCAACATTTTGGGAAACAAATGGCACTATTAACTGGAGTTAATATAAGCATATCCTATGACCCAGAAATTTCACTCTTAGATAAATACCCACTCTAAATCTGTGGGCATGTATCCCAAGAGTCATGTACAGGGACTTCTCTGGTGGTCCAGTGGCTAAGACTCCACGCTCCCAGTGCAGGAGGACCAGATTTGATTGATCCCTGGTCAGGGAACTGGATCCCACATGCCACAGCTGAAAGAAAAACAACCCGCATGCCAAAATTAAGACCTGGCACAGAGCAAATAAACAGTCATGTACAGAATGGTCACAGTACCATCATTCATAAAACCAAGGATCAGAAACAAGCCAAATATCCACCAACATTAGGATGGACAGATTATGACATAATCATTCAATGAAATATTATATAATAGAGAAAATGAATACGTTATAGCCACAGGCAACAATGTGGATAAAACTCACAAATGAAATGCTGAGTGCAAAAACTGAGGCATAAAATAATTCATACTGTATGATTGGTTACAACACCTCATTGATGAAAATAACACATCAAAACCTGAGGGATGCCACTGAAATGCACTAGAGGAATTTATGATCCTTAATGTTATCTGTTAGAAAAGAATATTTAAAGAGTCCAAATGAAGAGGAAGACGTTAATAAAAATAAAATAATCTCTAGATAAGAAGGAAATAACCATGATCAGAGCAATGAAAGAGAAAGTAAAGATAAAACATGAAGGATCAACCAAATCAAAAAGGCAGTTCTGGGACTTCTGGAGGTCCAGTGGTTGAGAGTCCGCCTGCTGATACAGGGACACTGCTTCGATCCCTGATCCGGGAAGATTCCACATGCCGTGGGGCAACTAAGCTCGCATGCCTAGAGCCCGTGTTCTGCAACGAGAAGCCGCTGCAATGAGACCCTCGCACTACAAGGAAGAGTCGCACCTGCTCATCACAACTAGAGCAAGCCCCCGCGTAGCAACAAGAGAAGACCCAGTGCGGCCAAAAATAAAATTAATGAAAAGGTAGTTCTTTGAAAATGCTAATAAAAACAAATAAACTTCTAGAGCAAACGATGAAAAGAATGGAAAGAGTTATTAGCACATAGGACAGAAGCGGATATCATTTTAAATATAACATAAAATTTAAGATAAATACAGATCATCATTATGCCAGTGCATTTGAAATATCGGCAAAATGGACAATAACTTGAAGAAACAAAAGCTGGGCAGAATCTCACAGAGAAAGAGAAAACCTGAATATGCCTTGAACATTCAGAATTTGAAATCTACCCACCAACTACAACAAAGTCAGGTGCAGAAATACAGGTGCTGTGTTCATCAGATGCTTTCTGATCAATCTCGCCTCAGACAAGCTCTGCCAGTTTGTGGACAAGGGGACCTACTGCTCCACTCAAACTAGGAGACTGAGGTAATGACGGTGCCCAGGTCTCCCCTGGGTGGGGTCCGCCCGGCCGGCTCTCCTCCTCCAATATCTTTTTCTCTCATTCTTGCACGCACACACTCCACCACCAAGGGAGATCAAGAGGCAGCTGTTCACCCATCTGGGGAGCAACGGGCACACCGCTGTCTCCACTGGTTCACACTGTCTCCCTGTGAAGGATGGACCTGGCAAGCCGGAAGGGTCCCCTTCTGCCCGTGTCCCTTCCCTGGCCCCGATGGTCACCGCACTTGGCACCCTCTCCCTTCTGCTGTCCATGCCCCCGACCTTCTCCACAGGCCCCCTGGCTCTTCCCCACTCTCATCTGCCCACCAGCTTCCCTCAGCCTGCACACTCCCGGGGCCTCTGGATCTTCAGTGCCCAACTCACTGGGAACCCTGCGATCAGGGTGACTCCAATCTGGGTCCTCTGCACTGTCTCGACCAGCGCAGGATGCCTCCTGTTCCATGGATCCAACACGGAGCTGGTCAGTTCCTTGGAACACTCACTGGGTCCCCCAGCCCTTGACCTCCTCCTCCATGCCTCCCTTTCCTCGACTGCAGCCGACTTGAGGGACCCTGATGCCTGCCCTTCATTCCCAGACACCTCCTGGCTGACCTCTGTCTTCCTGCCCATCATCCTTGAGTGCAGCTTCAGGACGTTTCAGAAGCACAGTCTGACCCAGTGGGCCCCCAGGATCCACTACACCACACAGGGCCCAGTTAAAGCTCCTGGGCGTGTTTATCACCCTCCAAGCCTGGCCTGCTTTCTTGACCTCTCCTCTTCACCCACACACTGCCTCCCAGCAGGAGGACCAACCATTCAAGCTGGACCTGGATGCAGTGCTTTTCTGGCCCTTAGGACTTTTGTTGCTAAAACCAGGGAAGTCCAGGTCAGAGGGATGAGCCATGTCCCTCCACCTCTCGGTCTTGTGATGCTGTGTCCGCAGCCTGAATCACCCTCTCCCCGTCAAGGTCAGCTCTTCCTGCCCCAGGACTCACTTGGGGAGACTCTCACCCCCACCCCCTACCTCTGACCCCATTGGGCAGGGTTCCTGTGTGCTCCCGCGGGCCCCGAGAACTTAATGCCCTATTCCCATAGGCTCTGGCTCCTGGGGAGGAAGGACCGTAGTTTTTAATTCTGTATCTCCCATCCAGTTAATGCCCGAAGGCACGGGGCATATTCGCTTACAGCTTGCTTAATAAGCATGAAAGAAGGATTTGGTGTGTCTCTGACCTCAGCCCTGGGTCTCTCTTGGGGGAAGCGGAACCATGGAGAACATGAAGCTCAGTGCCTGATTCTCATGACTCATACCCACCTAGAGGGAAAGGGTCATGGC
>SJYW01033899.1:0-10130 GCA_006410735.1 Raphicerus campestris | reverse complement strand
ATCAAAGCCTCAGCAATCTCCATGGAATGGTGGGGGGCGGGGGGAGTGGGGAGGGTTGTTTTCCATTGTGACAGCATCTCACCAATACCTCTTCCTCCACCCAGCCATGATCCTCTCCCTTTCCTTCAATAGATTGTGACTACAAAAGCATCCCTGAATGTTAAATCTTAAGGTAACCAACTTGTGATTGCACATTTTCATTGTAAAAAATGTAAGTGAGGGCCTTCCCTGGTTGCTCACTGGTAAAGAATCTGCCTGCCAAGGCAGGAGATACAGGCTCAATCCCTGATCCGGGGAGATCCCACATGCCTTGGAGCAACTAAGCCCATGCACAACAACCATTGAACCTATGATCTAGGGCCTGGGAGCCTCAATTACTGAGCCCATGCGCCACAGTAGTGAAGTCCACATACCCTAGAGATCATGCTCTGCAACAAAAGAAGCCACTGCAGTGAGAAGCTCGTGCACCTCAACTAGAGAAAATCCTACACAGGAACAAAGACCCAGCACAACCAAAAATAAATAAACAAAACTAAAATTTTAAGATATCAGTAGATTTCAAAGATAGCAAAAATTATATTTTACTTTTCTTTTGAGAGTAGGAGTGGGTGTTCTACTTCACAACTGATCCTAACATACACAGATGAAGATGACAGAAATCTATTAATCTCAACAAAAGCTTATTTTATGATTACTTATATATGTGCAGTGCAGAAATACAGTTAGAGTTTGAGAGTTAGGCAAGTATCATTAACTAATAAAATATATTCTAAAGTACTGCACCTGGCCTACACAATAGCAGGGTTTCTACCATATAGTCCTACTTCATGGACTATTTCCAATGGTAGGAAATTTTTGTCATTATAATTGATATAATACACATTAAAACGGTGTGTGGTTTTATACTTGTTGTTTACTTTTCTAGCAGAGATATAGTGTGCATGTTAATAATGGCATCTATGTAGGTAACTATACTCTTGCCCAGAAAATCTCATGGACAGAGGAGCCTGGTGGGCTGCAGTCCATGGGGTCGCTAAGAGTTGGACACGACTGAAGTGACTAGTAGCAGCAGCATGTAAGTACTAAAAATGCTTAAGATCTTATTTTACTTTTTTTTGGTAATGAATGATTTTAGATGGCTATTCAACATGCAAAATGTTTTCTGAACCAGACAACAGTGGATTGAGTTGTTCAGTGTCTCTGAAAAAGTCTAAAGGAACTACTTTTGGTTTCTGGGTTCTCCCAGGTCACTAGGTTTCCTGGCAGGGTGTTGAAACCTTTAACTAGTTTATATACCACTCTCTGAAGATAAACTAGTCAAAGAAGTAGCGTAGCTTTTGCTTTCATAAATGCAATGCATAAAGTCCTGCCTGAAAAAGAATATATGTAATGTGAGGAAAACATGCATTACATTTCTTGAGAGATTATTTAATTCTGAGGGTTTAAAATTCATAAATGTAATTCAAATATTAAACTAATAAATTAAAACAATAACTTTTATATTTTGTACCCACTTTATAAATGAAGAAGCAGAAACACAGAATAACATGCAAGAGCTTCACTAAGATATCCCAGAATCATGATGAATATTTACTAAAACAAACAGCGCTTGGCTTCACAAATCCTTCTAATCATAGCAAGAGTTGTAATCTGACTGACAATCCCACTCAACCAGGTATGCAGTGACATTTTTCATCAAGCATGGCTGGTTAACAGTTCATAGAAAATATTTTGAACTCAGATATCTCAAATATTTTCTTGGGAAAGATTCTGCACATGAACCGTGAGAGCAAAAATGTTCAATAAGGCTCTAAAAACAAACAAAACCACAAAACTGCATGCTCTNAACAGTTCATAGAAAATATTTTGAACTCAGATATCTCAAATATTTTCTTGGGAAAGATTCTGCACATGAACCGTGAGAGCAAAAATGTTCAATAAGGCTCTAAAAACAAACAAAACCACAAAACTGCATGCTCTGTATTTTTGTCGAAATAAAATATGAAAACATTTCAACATCTGCTTCCCAGCACTGTCCAGAGGCAGACATTAGAGATGACAACATTTAGAGCACTGGGATCATGGTAAATGTTCTCTACAGACCTTAATAAAAAAACGTGAGTGAAATAGCATGAAAAATCACTTATATTAATGCTTCCAAGAAAATCTGGAAACCAGCTATTAGTCTGAGTTGGCAGGCATTTTTCTTACTCAACCATGATTTTCTTTCTTTAAAAAAAATAAATCTACTTTAGAACATTCAGGAACCTAGTTTTAGCTCCATTGTGCTTTAGCTAATAGCTAGCCAAGGTCAAAAGAATATTTTCTTTTTGAATACATACTCAAGGCAGTACTTTTTCCTAGATTCTGATTTGACAGAAGAAAATATAACTTGAGAGGAAAAATATGTGCAGAAATATATTAAGATAAAACCTGTTCCTCTTTGAACTGTGACCTTGGTGTAATAACCTCATCAGTAAAATAATGCAGTGTTTTCAGGGATATTTTGCAGATTAGAAAAACTATCGCCAGAGCATGTCTCAAAAGTTAGAGAGGGAACCACATGGATTGAGGCTATTTGTTTTTCTTGTTACTGTTATGGATCTATTTTCAGTCTGAAAGCATTTATCAACCTTTCTTTCTTTTTTTTTTTTTTGGTAGGACATAATGTATTATATTGCAACAAGAAATACATATAAAACTAATGAGATGAAAAATAATTTGAGGGAGAGCGTTTTTAATAAAGCCGCTTTTAAGTATGACACAGCTTTTTAAATTACATTTAATTTCAGCCGAGGTCAGTCAATCTATGCTCCTCCCAAGATTAATATGAAGTGCATCCTTGAGCATTTTTAATCATTGGAACCTAAGTGACCTTAGAGCAAAAACAAAGTTAGAAATTTTGCTACACATCAGCATTTTCTCTGAAGTTTAGAAATGCTGAGTACAAATGCCACTTATGAACCATGTGTATACTTTAAGAAGAAAGATATGAAATACATTTAAGAAAATACTTCTTTCATATAATTAAAGATAAACTTGTATTGCTTTAAATGACTAATTTGCCAATTCTTACAGAAAATACATAATACCTAAACATATCTTATGAAAATAAATACTCCTACTGCCAAGAAAAAGTTATATTAAACTGTCATGTTTGGGAAATGAAACTAGATCTTATTGACATCTGTACTGATGTCAATACAGAGCTCAGGCAATGACAAAAACCATCAAACAGCAAGCACTGACTGCATATGTGAATAAATACACGAAATTATTAATTTATAAAACTGAATCTGTTAGGATCCTTTTGCTTTTAAGTCTAATTGAAAAATTTGTATCTACTACGCCTTGAAGAAGACTCACAAATCTGAGAACAGTCAGAGGCCCCTTTAATACAGGTGGAAAAATTTCAGTCTGGTAATGAAAATATGTGTAAGAAACTGAAAAAAATGACTGAGCTCCAGAAAATGACTAATAACTTGGTAGTTTTACAAAAGATTGGAAAATGGTTTGGTTAGAGTAAATAAGCATATTAGTTCAGTTCAGTTCAGTCACTCAGTTGTGTCTGACACTTTGCAACCCCATGAACTGAAGCACGCCAGGCCTCCCTGTCCATCACCAACTCCCGGAGTCCACCCAAACCCGTGGCCATTGTGTCAGTGATGCCATCCAGTCATCTGATCATCTGCCATCCCCTTCTCCTCCTACCCTCAATATTTCCCAGCATCAGGGGCTTTTCAGATGAGTCAGGTCTTCCCATTAGCTGGCCGAAGTATTGAAGTTTCAGCTTCAACATCAGTCCCTCAAATGAACACTCAGGATTGATCTCCTTTAGGATGGACTGGTTAGATCTCCTTTCAGTCCAAGGGACTCTCAATAGTCTTCTCCAACATCACAGTTCAAAAACATCAATTCTTTGCTGCTCAGCCTTCTTTATAGTACAATTCTCACATCCATACATGACTACTGGAAAAACAATAGCCTTGACTAAAATGGACTTTTGTTGACAAAGCAATGTCTCTGCTTTTTAATACGCTGTCTAGGTTGGTCATAACTTTCCTCATAAGAAGAAAAAAGTCTTTTAATTTCATGGCTACAATCACCATCTGCAGTGATTTTGGTGCCCAGAAAAATAAAGTCAGCCACTGTTTCCCCATCTATTTGCCATGAGGTGATGGGACCAGATGCCATGATCTTAGTTTTCTGAATGTTGAGCTTTAAGCCAACATTTTCACTCTCTTCTTTCACTTTCATGAAGAGGCTTTTGAGTTCCTCTTCACTTTCTGCCAGAAGGGTGGTGACATCTGCATATCTGAGGTTATTGATATTTNCTTTCTAAGGCCCACTTGACTTCACATTCCAGAATGTCTGGCTCTAGGTGAGTGAACACACCATTGTGATTATCTGGGTCGTGAAGATCTTTTTTTGTACAGTTCTTCTGTGTATTCTTGCCATTTCTTCTTAATGTCTTCTGCTTTTGTTAGGTCCATTCCATTTCTGTCCTGTATTGAGCCCATCTTTGCATGAAATATTCCCTTGGTATCTCTAATTTTCTTGAAGAGATCTCTAGTCTTTCCCATTCTATTGTTTTGCTCTATTTCTTTGCACTGATCACCAAGGAAGGCTTTCTTATCTCTCCTTGCTATTCTTTGGAACTCTGCATTCAAATGGGTATATCTTTCCTTTTCTCCTTTGCTTTTGGCTTCTCTTCTTGTTACGCTATTTGTAAGGCTTCCTCAGACAGCCATTTTGCTTTTTTTTGCATTTCTTTGTCTTGGGGATGGTCTTGCTCCCTGTCTCCTTTACAATGTCACTAACTTCTGTCCATAATTCATCAGGCACTCTCTATCAGATCTAGTTCCTTAAATCTATTTCTCACGTCCACTGTATAATTGTTAGGGATTAGATTTAGGTCATATGAATGGTCTAGTGATTTTTGCACTTTGTTTGATTTAAGTCTGAATTTGGCAATAAGGTGTTCACGATCTGAGCCACAGTCAGCTCCTGGTCTTGTTTTTGTTGACTGTATAGAGTTTCTCCATCTTTGGCTGCAAAGAATATAATCAATCTGATTTCAGTGTTGACCATCTGGTGATGTCCATGTGTAGAGTCTTCTCTTGTGTTGGAAGAGGGTGTTTGCTATGACCAGTGTGTTCCCTTGTCAGAACTCTATTAGCCTTTGCCCTGCTTCATCTTGTACGCCAAGGCCAGATTTACCTGTTACTCCTAATGTTTCTTAACTTCCTACTGTTGTATTCTAGTCCCCTATAATGAAAAGTGCATCTTTTGGGGGTATTAATTCTAGAAGGCCAAGGCCAAGTTTGCCTGTTACTCCTGATGTTTCTTGACTTCCTACTGTTGCATTCTAGTCCCCTATAATGAAAAGTGCATCTTTTTGGGGTGTTAATTCTAGAAGGTCTTGTAGGTCTTCACAGAACACTCAACTTCAGCTTCTTCAGCATTATTGGTCAGGGCATACATAGACTTATTAGGGTGGTATCATCTGCATATCTGAGGTTGTTGTTATTTCTCTATGTAATCTTGGTTCTAGTTTTTGAGTCATCCACCCGGGCATTTTTCATGATTTACTTTGCATATAAGTTGAAAAAGCAGGGTGGCAAAACACAGCCTTGACATACTCCTTTCCCAGTTTTGAACCAGTCCATTGCTCCGTGTTTGGTTCTAACTGTTGATTCTTGTCCTGCATACAGTAAATATTACACATTGGAAATTTGCTACCAGATCTTCAAATAGCTTTGCAACATGCCCTGTTTTCTGGAAATAGGAGGCAAAATGGCAAGAGATGCTTTGGTGACCACACAGTGCTGGCAGCCCCAGGAGGAAGGCTAATGACTCAGACTGACATCTCAGTTCAAAAGTCTATAGCTTGAACTGAGACCATTTACAATAGAAACTGCTTAACCTTACAAATCAAAGAAAGGTAGGACATCCTTATCGAAGAGGACTACTCACTACGCAGAGTCATTCTTCACTCAGCCCTACCAGGAGTCCAGACAGCTTCAAGCATGGGACAAAAATGGTTGAGTAGGATTACTTATTCAGATCTTGGCTTCAGAACTGATCTGAATGAGAAGTTTCTGGGCAGAATCAACCCTTTCATTTATTTAAGCTATCATACAATATGGAAGTACAATCTGGCATGGCTGTTATCATTTTTTTCTACTTAGCATGTTGCTCATGAGAGATGCCCAAGGAGACAATGGCACTAATTGATAACAGAAAGAACTTGATCATCTCCAGTGTGACTTCATAGTTATTGTCTCATTTGATGTGGAAACTTAAGGAAAGTGGGACTTAGCACAGACTGTTGACCTTGTATGTATAGACAGGGGAAGCAGGGCACAGTGAACATTCAAGGGCACATTTTCAAAGCTTTTCTGCTTGATGGTGGGCAGCTTTTTTTGCTCCTTGTTAATAGCTAAGTGGGGAGAAGCATTACCCCCACTCTTTAATCCCTCTATAACCATTTCTCATCTCTTGTACCATCTTTTATTTGACCGCATAACAGAGGAGCCATAGTTTTATACATTTTTGACAGAATCTCTCAGTTTTTGAAATAAATACAATACTATAAGAGAAAACTTCTTGTTAGTAACTGTCTCAATCTTTTTATCTGTGAAATAACCCATGATTGCTGCCACTGGTTTCAAAATTGATTCTAACAATCTTAGGGGTGTGTGTGCTCAGGTGGCAAAAAAAAAAAAGATTTAGAATGTTTGTATAATGCCAAGGTAAAACCACAGATGTCCTCCTTTTGCTGGAGAGAGAAGTGTGAAGTCGCCTGGGGGGACATGTTACACATTCCAGTGAGCTGAAGGTTCTGCCTTGCTGAGCTTTGGCAGGTCTCATGGTCTGCTGGAAGATATTGTTTTGCATACTGTGTGCGTTCACTAGTCTGCAATAATTTAGCTCTGAGAACCTCTGGATCCTTGCAGCATTAAGGAGAGGTACCGAAATGAGGCTGCTGATCAGGGTAGGGACCAAGACAGATGCACAGACTTGCATTGTTAGGATTATTGCATTTGTTTAACCATAGCTTCAGTTTAGTATTGTTAGCAGATACTGAGGTGTTCATTAAGTCTGTGCCCAGTGCCCTTGAAATAAGAATGCTGTACAAATCCTTGTCTTAATCTGCCCTAATCCAGATGAGCTAATTTGGTAGTTTGACCCTTGAGTTAAGTAAAATGACTGTCACACAGGAAGTTCAGTACCATAGCTACATAATCATAAACTGTAGCAAAAATGAATTTTGCTCCTATCTTAAGAATCTTACCAACATTCATTTTAATGATATATTTATTCTGTGTTATGAACATCCATAATTAAAATATAATTGGAACTAAGAAAAGCGAGATCTTCTTCAGTGTGACTATCTTGCTCTCTCTCAGAAGCTTTTTGTCAAAGATTTCCATAAAATTGCTTGATATTTTACTAGAGTAACTTATAATGGCATTCTCTTTTATGGGATCTTCCTATACTGTGCAGGCAGGCAAGCCTTTAACGCTTTGCACGCAAATCTTGTTTGCAGGGAGAATTCTGCTAGGTTCTTCTATTGCTTAAGCAAAAATAACAAATAATTATCCTGCTATAAATGAAAATACTGATAATTATAGTTTGCTAAGCATGTTGTAGAAGGGGACAGGAAAGATAAAATGTTGGTGTCGGCAAATCCCAAAACAGAATACTTCTGCTACTGAAATAACTCCCACATTTAATGGCCTCCCTACAGAAATACTAGGAACTTAAAGGGCTGTTGACAAGACTATAGGGTTATGGTACATTATGCACAACCAAAGAGGTGGAGATTTTAAACATAATCAGGGATTTCCCACTATATTTTAGTTAGTGCAGCAAAAATATACTAAGAGAGAATCCAAAAATGAAATAAGCTCTGAAAGAAGAAATATTTAGATAGAAGTAGCCAAGCTGTTCTAGTAAACAGTTTTTTAAGTGCAGTTTTTTTCACCTGCTATTAATTAGTAGTTTTTTTCCACTAAACTATTTCAGTGATAATCCAGTATCTTAGTTTTGTATGACATTTAGACAACATTTATTGAAATAGATTTATTTAAAATTACATCTTTTGCATTAAACATGTAGAAGAAGCCCTCATTAACTGACAATAATTGGTATCAGAGTAGGGGACATTTAATATAACTCGTCTTCAGACACAGATCAAATTTCATTAAAAGCATAGTAAAAAAAAGTGTGAGGCAAGTTTTATTTTGAAAATGTAAAATTAGATGTTTTAAGCTTACTATCATTCTTTATAGAAATTTTTATAATTATAACAATATGCAGATTCTAAAAAGAAAAGGAATGAATCAAATGTTTTTTGTTGTTAAGAATCATTTCACCACAAATAATAGAAAACAGTTCATCCTTCATGTTCCATTTGACCTTTACAGTGTCTCCTTAAAAAGAGATGTTTTTGTAAAAAGTTCAAAAGCTTAATCAATTTTTCTTAGTTTCTTTATTATAATATACAAATAATTATCTGCTAAAGTGAGTATTATGTCCTCATCCTTGTGAATTTTCTATTCTTCCCTGAGAAATTGATCTAATCATACCAGGTCTTCATTTTTTCCATAGTTTGTCTGTTACTTGACCATTTCTCTAACGTCGCCTTCATGCTCTTCAAGAAATCCTGCATCTTTGCAAGACTTGGAATTTCAACTTGCAGTTGATGGTATTAAATTCAGGTTGCACTGTCATATATTAACATCTTAGTCATCTGGGGATCAACTAAAGAACAAGACTTGGACCTTCTGAGAAGGGATAGAAGCTAGTGTTAACCAGAGAACAGATGGCTGTTCTTGGGCATACTCATTTTATAAATGTTCAGTTCATTAGTCTGTGACCAGTGTTCATGCTATGATGAGAGAATCGAATTGAAAAGAAATTTTCCAAATTGGGAAAACGGTCTTCCTAATGTAAAATCATATATCAAGCCTTTTCTTTAATAAAATATCCATTTGCTTAATACCTTAACAGAGGGCCATTAGTAGTAAGTTGCTCAATCTTTCTGATTCTTTTGGAAAAGTTATTTGAAAACCGTTTCTAAATACACGCCCAAGGGTAAAAAAAAAAAATACAGAAATGTACAGAGTTGCCTGGTATGACTACACCTATTTAGTATTCAGGCACAGAAAAAAGGCAGGTTTCCTCTTTGTGGTAACATGTGAAGAAAGAATAAGGAAATTGAAGAAGTGTTAAAAATATAGTAGATTCACTTTGTGCACCCACTGTAATCAGAAACTATTTAACAGACATCCATTACTATTAGGTTGGGCATATAGATAATATCTAAAAAAATCCATATAAACCCTTCTTTTGTTTTGATGACATCATTTTAAGTATACTTAATAATTGCCATTTGATAGTTGAGATCATTTCTATGAGTCATTTATTTTTGCATCTATGAGGCTGCTTTTCCTTTTAGAAGCTGGGTAACTGCATAATTAAATTGTCATTTAAAGAAGCAATAACCACAGCAGAAAGCCAAATGCTCGAGTGAGAGTGACTCAAATGGCATATGGTAAAGCAGGACTGATATTTGTATTTTAAGAGGAGTCGACAGTAAACTTACAGCATTAATGATATTAAATGGATCGTTTGCTGTTGTCTTCCTATTAAACTCAAGGAGAAATATTTGTTAACCTTAAGTGCATTTTGAAGTTGTTCTATTTTTAATGATCAGAAAAACTAATAGCAAATAATAATAATAATAAAAAACTATTCTTATAGTTATATAATGAAATGACAACAAAACTCCTCTAATCTGCAGCACATTTTGTATTATATTATACATATTTACNTAAATGGATCGTTTGCTGTTGTCTTCCTATTAAACTCAAGGAGAAATATTTGTTAACCTTAAGTGCACTTTGAAGTTGTTCTATTTTTAATGATCAGAAAAACTAATAGCATCATATAGTTATATAATGAAATGACAACAAAACTCATCTAATCTCCAGCACATTTTGTATTATATTATACATATTTACGGAGAAGGCAATGGCACCCCACTCCAATACTCTTGCCTGGAAACTCCCATGGACAGAGGAGCCTGGTAGGCTGTAGTCCATGGGGTCGCTGAGTCAGAC
>SJYW01033898.1:0-12774 GCA_006410735.1 Raphicerus campestris | reverse complement strand
GCACTTGAATGCCACAGGAACAGAACCTCATGTGCTTAGGGCCCTTCCAGGTCTCACTCTTTGTGAGATGCTCTTCATCTGTCTGTTTATTCATATACTTATTACATTTTTCATAGTAAACCATTAAATATAAGTGTTTCCTTGTGTTTCAGGGGTAAAGCTAGCAGACTGTGGGCTCCAAGGAGTGGGTCATAGAAACAGCAGTTTATATCTGGTCTGTTAGAAATACTGGTGACAAGCTGGGACCTGCAGTTGGCCTCTGACGTGTGTTTGGTAAGCAGGGGGCAATCTTGCAGGACTGAGCCCTTAATCTGTGGAATTGGATCCTACCTCTAGATGGATAATGTCAGAATTAAGTCAATTTGTCAAATACCCTGATATTGTCACAGAAAATCGCTTGATGTTTGGAAAACCCACACATGTAGTATCAGAAGTATTGTGTGTGAAGAGAGGTGAGTGACAAGAGGAGTGTGTTTTTTCTCTGTTGAGGTCATATCCCTGAGTACTGAGGATGGAGCAGTGAAGAACAGACTAATTCTCCACCTTCGTGGAGCTTATATTCCAGGAAGGAGATTTAAAAAGAAAATACATTAAATCATGTTTAGGTAAATAAATTATGAAGAAAAACGAAGGGAGTAGAAAATGACTGGAAAAGAGGTAACTGATTCAGGAAGAGCTTGTTGGAGAGGCACCACCTGAGAAAAGATATTTGGAAGTCACACTGGAATGAGCTCGGTCAAAATCTGCAGAGGGCTTTCTGGTCAGAGATGGCAGCGCTTGTGCACGTGCCGAGTTTGGAATACCTGCGACGTGATGGAGGGAAAGCAGTGTGGTCACTGGGACTAAAGTGGAGTGGGTGATGGGGAAAAGGGTAGAGGCCAGGGGAGACCAGCTCAAGGAGATTCAGCACGCCTGGACTTCAGCATGGGTGACAGGACTGGTTGAAGTTTTCAAACCATCTCTGTGTAGAACTGACTACAGCCAAAAAAAAAAAAAAAAGAATAAAAGATGGATACATTTGTGGGAGTGCATGACAGTGGCTAACTGCATGGTGGAAAAGTGATTGCAGCTTGATATACATTGAAGGGTGAAATGGGGGTGCCTGCCGACGGGAATGAACGTGTAAATGTTGAGTGAATATCGAGGTCATGCACTGAGCTATGGGAGAGTGGAGGTTGAGGTATTGAGAGAAAATCAAGTGTCCATTTTGGGGAAAAAAATCATTGGAATGACCATTAGGCATCCAGGTGACTGTGTGGATGCATGATTATATCAACAGTCAGGAGCTCAGGAGAGAGGATGGGCAGGAAGAATAAAGGTGGGACTCACTAGCAGAGACATGATATTGAGCTTTAGAGGAATGGATGAGATCAACCACAGAGTAAGTATATAATGAGAAGAGGGTCTGAGTACCTTGAACATCTTTAGAAGAAGAATATAGTGAAGGAGACTAAAAGAAACAACCAATCACATGAGGGACACCTGCAGAGTATGTCTAAGAAGTTAATAATATTAAGAAAGAGGTAATCAACTATGTCACATACCCTGAAAGGGCAAATAAGATATAACCTTAAAAAGTCATTTCAGTGGATTTGTGAAGATAAAACTCTGATTGGAGGGGAGTAAAGAGAGAGTGGGGAGAACTTATAGTTAAATACCTTCATCCCCATGTCTCCCAAAACACTACTAAAATGTATGTAATAGAATTTTTTAAATGGGCATAAACTACAAGGACAAAGAGTATAGAAAGGAGACAATGAGCAGAACATTGATGTCAACAAAATTTTATCATCTGGGGACACATGAAGTAGTTAACTGATTCAGTAGACCACAGGAGCTGAAATGTAACCCCACATTCAGAATGTCAGCAAGATCAAGTCTACATACTGCTAAACCCCAAGAAAACTCAGAAATTGGGACATTAGTTTCCTTGGATGGCAGGAGTGTGGCTTGATAGAAAGTCTTTGTAAGTAGCTCCTAGACACCAGGCTCCATTCTCCAGACTTATGCAGACAGAAAATTATCTGTTTAACTCAGCAGAGGCCTAGAAAATCATTCTCTGGAAAAGTCTAACAAAAGGTTTAGTCTCTGAACACGTTGTTGTTGTTGTTCAGTCACTAAGTCATGTCCAGCTCTTTGCAACCCCATGGACTGCAGCACACCAGGCTTCCCTGTCCTTCACTATTTCTCGGAGTTTGCTTAAACTCATGTCTATTGAGTTGGTTTTGCTAGCCAACCATTTCATCCTTTGCCGTCCCCTTCTTCTCCTGCCTTCTTTTACAGCATCAACCAGACTTAAGTGAGGCAGTAGTACAGTCTTACTGAAAACAGATTTTAAGTAAAATTCTTAGAGAATGGTAGCATAACCCAAATGCCAACTCCTTGACTGTTGCTCAGCTTTACCTTCACAAAGCTGGCTGCCAGGCCTACACCACTGCCCTCCTACTATGAGTCAATCTAANAGAGGTAATCAACTATGTCACATACCCTGAAAGGGCAAATAAGATATAACCTTAAAAAGTCATTTCAGTGGATTTGTGAAGATAAAACTCTGATTGGAGGGGAGTAAAGAGAGAGTGGGGAGAACTTATAGTTAAATACCTTCATCCCCATGTCTCCCAAAACACTACTAAAATGTATGTAATAGAATTTTTTAAATGGGCATAAACTACAAGGACAAAGAGTATAGAAAGGAGACAATGAGCAGAACATTGATGTCAACAAAATTTTATCATCTGGGGACACATGAAGTAGTTAACTGATTCAGTAGACCACAGGAGCTGAAATGTAACCCCACATTCAGAATGTCAGCAAGATCAAGTCTACATACTGCTAAACCCCAAGAAAACTCAGAAATTGGGACATTAGTTTCCTTGGATGGCAGGAGTGTGGCTTGATAGAAAGTCTTTGTAAGTAGCTCCTAGACACCAGGCTCCATTCTCCAGACTTATGCAGACAGAAAATTATCTGTTTAACTCAGCAGAGGCCTAGAAAATCATTCTCTGGAAAAGTCTAACAAAAGGTTTAGTCTCTGAACACGTTGTTGTTGTTGTTCAGTCACTAAGTCATGTCCAGCTCTTTGCAACCCCATGGACTGCAGCACACCAGGCTTCCCTGTCCTTCACTATTTCTCGGAGTTTGCTTAAACTCATGTCTATTGAGTTGGTTTTGCTAGCCAACCATTTCATCCTTTGCCGTCCCCTTCTTCTCCTGCCTTCTTTTACAGCATCAACCAGACTTAAGTGAGGCAGTAGTACAGTCTTACTGAAAACAGATTTTAAGTAAAATTCTTAGAGAATGGTAGCATAACCCAAATGCCAACTCCTTGACTGTTGCTCAGCTTTACCTTCACAAAGCTGGCTGCCAGGCCTACACCACTGCCCTCCTACTATGAGTCAATCTAAAAGCATTACCTTCAAAAAAATAAGAGAATAAAAACACCTTCAGCTTTAAGGATGTGATGCTCTCAACAATAATCCATTTCCTCTTTCATCTAGGCTTACCTTTATCTTCATTGAACACCATCCAATTTTTCTGCCACTAGATATGAAACTTCTCTCAAGAGGCTTCCTATATCAGGAAAAGTCAAATTCAATCTAAAGGACAATATCTCCTTTACAAAAAATGAAAGAAAAAAAAAATCAATGTCCCCAATCTCATCTTCTTCTAACCTTAGAGTATTCTATTGAACCTAAGAGGCCATTAATAGTAAAATACATATAACTGATCATTGCTTTTTTTTAAAATCCAGTTCATTGTACTGTGTGTTTTTGTAAGTTGGATGTGACTAAAATGTGTGCAGACATTATTATAATTTCTGGTGTGAAAACATATGGCTCCTTGTGATAGACAGAAGATCCAGCACAACAACACATGCATCTAGGTGTTTAATGATATATGATGACATAAATGAAAAAAAAAATCTCAGTTTTCCAAATCATTACTTAGATTCAAAGAGGCAGAGATGCAGCTGCCTTACCACACTTACTGTGGATCGTTATTAAATTCACATACTAACTGTTCTTTTCTCAATAAATTGTCATAGAAGACCTTCAGAATCAAGCACACAATGCTGTTATAACTCTTATGTCCCTTTTTCCAAAGTTTTAAATGAAGACCTAAAAACAAACCAAACACCTAGACCCTTCAGGCCAGTGCATCCATCAATACAGTCATACAGTGCTCATCCAGATCTCTCTGCCTAGAGCTTGTGCACAGTTATATTAGATTGGGATTAATGTCATATGTGGTCATGAACGATGGTCTCAGTAAGTTTCCCATTGTATATATATATATTCATGGTTATGAGTTGTGCTTAGACCTTATCTGGAAGCTAGAAGACAGCATTCATTTTACTTTATAGAGGAATCTTTTTGGTAATTTTGAAAAAGTCACACAGCCTTAGTGAGCTTCATTCTCTCTCACTCTGAAATGGAATCCTGGCCCTGGAATCTCTCAAAATAGTCATAACATCAAAGATGACAAGGTCAAAAAAGAATAGTTTTATCTTTTTTCAGGATTTATCACTACTTTTTTTCTGTTCTTACATAAAAATTCCCTACTTGTTTCATAATATGCATGTTATTCATTCATTCAAAGAAATATATCTTGAATACCTTGAATCACATAATCTAGCTTTCTTAATTGTGGAAATGAAAAAATGTTTACCCATCAAATTTTAAAGACAAACCAAGGCTACACCTCTTATTGGCAGCAGAACCCAAACTAAAACTCAGTCCTTTGGTCCTTCCAACTCTTTGGGAATTACAGCCGGTTAATTTCTAAAAACAAACACACAAATATATATATATGTGTGTGTGTGTGTGTGTGTGTGTGTGTGTAGCACTTAATTTTGAAAGCCCTGTAATTTGATAAAATATAATAAAGTATTACATAAAAATGTGTGTGAATGTTCAAGATGACACATAATATGCCCCAATTAAATGTTAGAAAAATATAGAGAGAAGATATTCTAAATGTCTTTTTATTCAAAGGTTGGTAGCAACATATTTCCATGTAAATCTAGAATCATAATATTGATTGTAAAATACAGACTCCTTATTTATAAATTGTTCCTATACTTGTTTAGTGACAATATTTAAAAAAAATTAATAATTTAAAGGATCCTCAAAAGGCACACAGATTGTAGAACTTTTGGGGCAAGAACAATGGCTCTGAGGCTCTCCAGACAAGTGCTTCACCTATTTGTTTTTCAACAATAGTGTAAATATTTGGAGAATTCAGTACACTTTAAAAAATACATATATATGTTTAGTGAATCACTAACACTCCATAAGAATCCTGCTTACAGCAATTTCACAGGGAGTGTCAGTTCCTACCTTTTTTTAAAATTCTTTCAGAAAATTAGAATCTGCTTTTATTAAGTCTAAGTTGCAGAAGCATATCTTATCCTTCCACACTCTTCCCTCCTGGAGGTCAACATATAATGCCAGGGGGAAAACAATGCTTTTAGCACGGACCCAGAGAAAAGGAAATACCTTAGTGCACCTTTGGAGAAATAACACATTGAAACTAGGGCACTTACTTCCCTGTTCTGAAGACATTCAGGAGCCAGACAGATATTTTATCTACATGATATTTGAGTAAGTGCATCCTCAGAAGAGACTATAAAACTGCATTTAAGTCTGACATCCTCCCAGCTAAAGTGTTGAGTTTATCAAATAAACAAAAAGGAATCAATTATGTTTCCACAGAGATCATGGAGTGTGTCTGGGTAGTAGGCTGAGGAGTCAGCATCAGGCTTTTGACTTCACGGGAAACCTAAGACAGTGTCAAAGAGAAGCAAAGGGCTGCAATTTTTCCAAATAATGCTGAGGAAACAAACCAGATTCCATACTCATTTTAGGGTTCCATACACTGGCATTTTCACGTGTAGGTTTAATTTTGCGTCAAAAGGAAAGGGAAAAGAACACAGAGTGAATAGTCTAATGGATGGATCATTATGTTAGACCCTGCACTACAGTAACTGACCTTTTTGGGGTTTTTTGCTGTTTTTGTTCACCCAATATTTTCTTGCAGAATTATATTCTAGTGGTACTAAAGTGAAAGTGAAGTCACTCAGTCATGTCCGACTCTGAGACCCCATGGACTGTGGCCTACCACACTCCTCTGTCCATGGGATTCTCCAGGCAAGAGAACTGGAGTGGTTGCTATTTCCTTCTCCAGGAGATCTTCCCAACCCAGGGATCGAACCCGGGTCTCTTGCACTGCAGACAGACGCTTTACCATCTGAGCCTCCAGAGAAGCCCCCAGTGGTACTAAAGAAGGGTCTATTGTTGTAGTCTCTTTGGAGTTTCATTTGAAAGGAAAGATCAAGGCCAAATTTGAAACCACAGAAGCTATTTTCAGTTTATTCACTTGGTGTATTGACTCAGTTCTAGGTCAAGGTGCCTAGGTCATTTCATTTAAATTTTGCTTATCTGAGAATATTTAAATGAGACAAGAAGTCAATTCTTCTCAAACCAAACTTTGAAGACACAGCCACCAGTGATGCATGCTTTTTCAAGTTTCACATGCTTCAGAAACAAAAAATTCCAACTGTGAAATCCTCAGTAGCCTCAAGCAGCTATGTTTATAATTGTTTTTAATTAAATTTCACAGTCAAGCTATAGAATATAAAATGCATATGGATGCAGTATTTGCTGGAGAGGTTAGACCAGAGCAAAATGTGCTTTGTTGTTTTAATTTCCTCTCGCCAATCTCTCATGTGTTTGGAATCCCAGATTTTTTTTTTAGCTTATCATCTCTAACTTGGATATTTTTGTTTGTTTCATTAAAAGCTTTTTAACTAGTTTTTCATGGGGATATTAGCTTTTAGATGACGTTTTTTATAGTTCTTATCCCCCTTTACTTAACTCTTTTATCTATGTTAGATAATTATGAAATTATAAAAAGTGCAATTTTAATGTAAATTTAGTGTTTGGCTCATGTAGAAGGTATATAAAGACATGCTCTTGATACTATCTCAAACTCACAAGGAAACATTTTATGTTTTATCCCTTTTCTGCATTTTGATCGATATTAGGAAAAATTTTTCAGTCAAATTTTAACCCCACATGTAGACTAATCCAAAGTCATGACACTGTAGCTATTTAGTTCTATTTGGTAATAAGCATAATTATTATTATCATTCTAGAGATTTTCTTGTATAAGTCTTTGTAAAATATCAAAGGCCATTTTCATTGTAAGTGGCTTAATAAATAGTTATTTAGCAACGAATTAGATCCAGAGGTTAAATGGTCATCATGACAGGCACATCTCTTAACCTTATTACTTAAAATATAGTGGAAAATATAGACTATTAGGAAAGTGATTATAATATTATGTACTAAGGGTAACTGTAACATAAATGTGAACCTAATCTGTATTTAGGGCATTAGAAAAGCTTCTGGAGGAGATGCCTGAGCATTAGCTAGGGTGGGGTACGCTTCCCTGGTGGCTCAGCCAGGTAGAGACTCCTGCTTAACAGGAGACCAGGGTTCAATCCCTGGGTTGGGAAGATCCCCTGGAGAAGGAATTGGCCACCCACTCCCATGGACAGAGGGACGACAGTGTCACACAGAGTCAGACACAACTGAAATGATTTAGCCAGCCCCAGAGGGATTAACCAGGATGGTAGTGACATGGGAAGAGAGAGGTTGAGGATGGGAGCAGGAAAAAGGAAAAGAATTTTCTAGGTAGAAGAAAAAGCCTCATAAGTCTTTTATTTGAAAGACAGCATAATATGTTTGAGGAGTTCAACATAGTTCAATGCAAAGATGTGGAGGAGGATTTATCAAGAGATGAGTCTGCAAAGATTAGTTGGGTGTAGAAAATGAAACAGCTGATAGGACATGTTAATGAGTTTGGAATTTAACTTGCTGGCAAAATGGAACCTTTGGTGGGGGGAGTGGTAGGGGGCTGGGAGTGAGTGTTAAGCAGGGTTGTGATGAAAGGATTACTCTGGTTTTATTGTAAATAACAGATTGAAGAACATAATAGGAAAGCAAGGAAACCAGTTAGGAAGTAATTGCAGTTATCTGTATAAGGAGTCTTTAGTAATGAAGTTTTATAGATTAAGAGAAGGGTTGCATTGTAAAATATTTAAGATATTTAACATCAGGATTTGGTGATTTATATAATGTACAGTGGAGGATGTAATAAAGAATGATGTCCAGGGTTCTGGCTTAGATAATTGGAACGTGGGATATTCAATTCTCTAAGAGAATTGGATGTTCCTTGTTATTACTTTTGTTATCATGGCTTTTAATTTTTTACTTTAATATTTTCTTGAATTTTTCTATCCGTTCACTTTTACTCAAATTAACTCCAATATAAAAATAACCTTACCTTGACCCTGCACTTCCCTATGAGCAACTGTCTATTTTACCTAACTCCACATTTCTTGAAATATATTGTCCTTGTCTTATCCTCCCACCTTTTCACTTCAACCTATTGCAGTATAACTTCTATCCCAAACACACTATGTAATATCTTTATCAAACAACAATAGTTATAAGTCACAGACTCCATAAACTTTTTAACCTCTATCTTCATGTACACTATATATTTCAAAAACTGTCTAATGTGCCTTGATTTTAATTTTCCTCCTTCATTTCCAGTGCTAAGCTTATTTAATTATAATACAGTTTTTTGTGTGTGCTAAGAGCAGATTTCTGAAGGACCAGACCAAAATTTATTCATTAGTATATCTTCCACAGGCATTTCATAGTTCTTAGAACATAATATGATTCCAGTGTGCATATTTTAAACAAACATTTAAAGCTTCTACACAGTAAAATGTTTTATAAGATTGTATTAATATGCTACATCTTAGTGTTGTTAGATTTTATACATACAGAGACAAAAGAGGAATCTAACTAAATTTTAGAGGCTAAATTTATGGGAGATAAATCCAGAAATCTGTGGATCATGGTGAAAAGGACAGACTCACTATTTCATTTTCCAAAAGCTTTATTAAAGTTTTTTTTTTGCATTTTTATTGCTACTTAGACCTGTTATAAATCAGTTTCACAAATATGTCAATTCCATTTTATGGTGGCAAAAACCATAGTATTTATAGTTACATTCCCCAGAACACAATGTCTTGAAAATAACTGTTGGTTCGATTTTATGTATTTTAATTATTTAAATTGCCATTTATTAAAGGGAATATACATACACACATGAATATCTTTATAGGGACACTATGGAAGATAATTCCTGAGCCTGCTGTGGCTTTCACAAGAGTAATTCATCAACACATATTCAGTAGCCTTAATTTATCAATACATTTACTCTGCCTTGCTGCTCCAACTGGTTGGGCTGTTTTTGCCTGAGGTTCTGCTGATTTGAGTAAACAGAAACCTTTCATTTGGACTGCTTTCTCAACTAACTTTTCCAATTCTCATGATAACTAAAGGGTTACAAAGGTTGTTTGTTTGTTTACTTAGAAATGTGGTCTCCTCTACACTTGTAAACTCTGATTTCTAAGGACTCTAAAGCACTAGCTTCTTTATACCCCAGCTCTCTAACACTTTATGTCCCAGGTGCACTCAAATTCCTTAGTGAAGAGTCAGCGCCTAGTTGGAAGTGCTGTACAACCCAGGGAGTTCAGTTTGGTGCTCTGTGATGACCTAGAGGGGTGGGATGGCAGCTGGGGAGGCAGGGAATCTCAAGAGGGTGGGGATATATGTAATATATGTAGTTGATTCACTTTATTGTTCAGTAGAAGGTAACACAACATTATAAAGCAATTATACTCCAATTAAAGAATAAACAATTAATTTACAAAGAATCAGCAAGTTTCCATGAATTATTGCCACACTTTTAAGATGAATAGAAAACCATGAATGTTGATGAGAAAAAGGAGTAACTGAATCATCTAGAAAAATCTGTACATGAAATATTGAAACATAAGTGTAATATGAAAACACATAGTGATATCATCTTCTTTGTAGACTTAATAATACTGAGATACCCACTCCAGTAATGAGGCCTGGAGAGTTCCATGGTACTGAATAATCCATGAGGTTGCAAAGAGTCAGACACGACTGAGCAACTTTAAATCTCACTGAGATAAAATTCCCTAGAAGTACCAGACTTTTAACATATGCTGTAAATGTTCATTAAAAAATCATTTTTCTGATTAAAATAAAACAGGTTATTTCTGCTCACTTCTTGACTCAACTTAACAAAATTAGCCCCCCAAAATGTGTGAAATTAGTCTGTACAAAGCACAGTTTCAGCATGCTTTGGTTCAAATCTATTCCACCAAAAAGGGTTACTTTGAGGAAAATATATATATAGTTTAGAAAGTTCTAGATTCCCAAGAAAGGGAAGGTATGAGAGTTCAATTTTTAAAAGAGAGTTGACTGTGTTAGTTATCGAGGCTGCTTACAGTCTGTGCCATTTATTTGTGTAGCCTTATAATACTAACACATATACCAAATATTTAACAACATTGTGCTAAATCATTGAACACTTAAATAAATATTTCTGAAACAATGCTAACTTTTCACATGTGGCTGCCTAAATATATTTTAGGAAATGCAGAGACACTTCTTAATTTCAGTTCAAAAAAGATATTTTTTCAAAATTCTTTATGATCTTTTAGTCAACATTAAATTTATTCACTCTGTCAAAAAAACACTGTATAAAATGGAAACTTTGGATTATCAAAAATCCATTCTCTCTTCTTCTGGATCACAGAGGTCAACTACACTTCCCAGGCCCTTCTAAAGTTAAATGTGTTCCTGTGACCCTCAGTGGAGAGGTCTGGAAGTGATGCTTTTTGTTTATAAACCTGGTCCTTAAAACAGTGATATACATCCTATATACTTTCTCCTTCCTCTTCCTATCTGCTAGTAATTGTTGTTGTTGTTTAGTAGCTAAGTCATGTCCCACTCTTCGGGGATCCCATGGACTGTAGCCTATCAGGCTCCTCTCTCCATGGGATTTCCCAGGCAAGAATACTGGAATGGATTGCCATTCCTTCTCCATGGGATCTTCCCCACCAGGGATGGAACCCGCATTTCCTGCATTGGTGAGCAGATTCTTTACCACTCAGCCACCAGCAGACTCCTTCTTGTCTGGGGCCCACAGTGATTTTGCTTTTTTTCTCTGGATGATGACAGGTCCCTGAATGATGCTGTAATATAGTGGGAGGAAACTTCATCCCTGAATGATTTCACGTAGTAGCCTTCCACCGACCTAAATACTCACTTCAAATCATGGGAGATATATCTTCTTCAAACAAATGAATTAATAATGAGTCTCTTCATTAAACTCATCTAGCTTTATCCTAAATAATACAACCACAAAGGAGGTCCTTAAGTCCTTGATATGCTTGGAGTGTTTATAGGCAGTTTGTGTTGTGCCTCTTAGGTTTAATCTCTTAAAACATTTGCTTCTATTTTTGATACCTCAGCTAAAAAAATAAAAGAAAAATCCAGATATTCTCTATAGGATTTTTCATTTCTTAATTGTATAATGTAGGTTGAGTACATTTCTTTGAAAGAGAAGCAGATCAAAATCAAACCAAACCGGTCCCTTCAGAGTGTCTTCAGAATGCCCCATAGTTGAGTCTTCTTCACTCTACCATCTTAGCTCAAGGCTACCTCCCCCAACACTCACATCTGGTGGGACCCCAGATTGACCACAGTGGTGGCTGGACATGTGTTTATAGGGGTTACTTAGGAAAGGTGCCTGTGATGGGAGAACAGTGGCTGCCTTTGCCTGACTGTATCTCTCCTGGAACCCTCACAGCGTGGCCTGGAATAGACTGATCAGATCAGCTTTCCTCATCCACATTCGTGGTTCTCTATTCATCTAGAGAGTGTAGCAGTAAGTGCTTTCATGGAATCTTGCTGATTGTCCATTAAGAAATTTGAGAGCAGTGTGGGCATAAAATGTTCTAGTGCCTTCAGCCATCACTGAATGCTCACCAGCACCCTGGGTCCCATTACATTTCCCAGATGCATAGCTGAATTATTGAATACACATGAATTCTATGCAAACTTGATTAAAGAATTGTTAATCAAAACATGGTGGTATGTAGGTGAAAAAGCAGTTAAAATTTTGTGACTAGAATATATGATTAAGGAACAATTAATGCACAGTTTTAAAAAGAAAGGGAAGTCAAATATGCTGAATTATTTGCTCTTTTGTGCTGCTTTCTGTGGTCTACTAGAAGTATTCTTATCATCATTAATCCTACAGCATTACCAGATTTATACATTTTAGAAATGGTTTGGCTGATAAAAAGTATATTCATCTCCAAGCAAATTCTTTGCTTGTCACTATGGCTCATTTAAAATACCATTGCTCTAGCTCTGGTCCTGAATTTTATTGTTTTCTGCCCTAAAATAAATTATGTATGATATTTTAGGGTGGCTTTGAAGTTCAATCAGTTTTGGCAAAGAGTAGTGTTTTGCAAATAGTTAAATTAGAATTCTGTCTGTAATTTATCCCTTTGAAACATTTCTGCATCAGAGTTATCTGAAAAATAAATGAGCAGCTGTATTCACTAGTTTTGGAAAATATACTGTTAGGATACCAAGAAGGAAAAAAAAAATAGTTTGTCTCGATTTTTTAAAAGAACATGAAAAACTTTAAAAAATAGTATTATAATATTAGTCTTTAATCAGTAATATAAAAGAGCTAGAAAATCAGATAATGCTCTCTGATATTAGTACTATATATTAGAGTAAATGTAACAAAACAAGATAAAATAGATTTTGAATTCAAATATGTTGAAAAATTTTAATTGTATTT
>SJYW01033895.1:0-11323 GCA_006410735.1 Raphicerus campestris | reverse complement strand
TATGGGGCAGAGGACACTGTCTTTTTATTGTTATAATTGCTCCTTTGCTCATGAAACACTGCACACCTGACGTATAACCTATGTGCTGATGCAGGCATCCACTTACATTTTGAGCAGAACCAGTAACTCCAGAATCGCCTGTGGTGAAAAGAATTGTTTTCTGTAGAGAAGATGTCTGTAACAATCTGAGATACTAAAGCAAGTCCTTGATCCAACAGAGCAAAAG
The DNA here is from genome assembly GCA_006410735.1 of Raphicerus campestris. Taxonomy (NCBI): domain Eukaryota; kingdom Metazoa; phylum Chordata; class Mammalia; order Artiodactyla; family Bovidae; genus Raphicerus; species Raphicerus campestris. The sequence continues at coordinate 11,097 of SJYW01033895.1, read as the reverse complement.
ATGAATTTGGAAAGAATCGCAGTTGATTTTTCTCAAATATGTAATTTTGCTGAGAAAAGAGGTCTTTAGTGTCATCAAATTAACTGCTAAATACAAAAGGATAAGGCAACATTACATCTTATAGTTCCTTTGGGTTCTTGGCAGCTCAGACCTGCAAAATTGTTCTAATTAGTTGGTAGTAGTTGCACAGCATTAATTTCTACCAAAGATGTAGTGTTGAAAATATATTGGAGGAACTTAACACTTAGAAGGAGGCTTCTCAAGTGGCGTAGTAGTAAAGAATCTGCCTGCCAATGCAGGAGACACAAGAGACTTGAGTTGAATCCCTGGGTCAAGAAGAGCTGCTGGAGGAGGAAATGGCTACCCCTTTCTCCAGTACTCTTGTCTGGAAAATCCCATGGACCAANTTTCTCAAATATGTAATTTTGCTGAGAAAAGAGGTCTTTAGTGTCATCAAATTAACTGCTAAATACAAAAGGATAAGGCAACATTACATCTTATAGTTCCTTTGGGTTCTTGGCAGCTCAGACCTGCAAAATTGTTCTAATTAGTTGGTAGTAGTTGCACAGCATTAATTTCTACCAAAGATGTAGTGTTGAAAATATATTGGAGGAACTTAACACTTAGAAGGAGGCTTCTCAAGTGGCGTAGTAGTAAAGAATCTGCCTGCCAATGCAGGAGACACAAGAGACTTGAGTTGAATCCCTGGGTCAAGAAGAGCTGCTGGAGGAGGAAATGGCTACCCCTTTCTCCAGTACTCTTGTCTGGAAAATCCCATGGACCAAGGAGCCTGGCAGGTCCATGGAGTTGCCAAGAGTGAGACACAACTGAGCAATAGCACACACACACACACACACACACACACACACACACACACGTAACACTTGGAAAGAGGTTATAATGGTAGGAACTGTCTTTCTTTGCTTTTATTTTTCTGTTGATGACAGTGGCAGTTATGGGATGTATAGAATCATGGCTTAATCCTCATAATGTATATAGCTCATTTCTTAGAGTTTTTAATCCTCCAAGACAGTTTGATGGAACTTGCTTTATCACCTCCAAGACAAGTGATACATGTCTGTACTTATCATCTGTCCATCTTCTACCTCCAGAGTTCTCTCAGTGCTTACATATGTATCCTTCCTGCAAGAGAAACCCTGTCTCTAAAAATGCAGCCATAAAAAGGAAAAATGTATTTGTCCCCATACTGGAATTACAGTCAACTTTTTGAGGGAGAATGCTCAAGGAGTCTCAGAAATCCCAACCAGCTCTCACTCTGTTTGCATCTGGTCCCTCTCCATGAGTTTTATTTTCCTTAGAGAGAATGGAGGAAAATTGGAAGGCAGCCTAGTAGGTTGAGAAACAGAACCAGCAAAGATAATATTCTCAAGGACCCTCACTGCTTTTGCGAGATCCCAGGGCTTGCAGATCCCAGGGGTAATCTGCTCTCCCTGGGACCTCCCTGGAATTGAAGATGCTTCCGTGCTATCCATGGAGACTTAGCATCAGATGAGTACATTGCATGTTATTTACAGATTTATTAATTTTTGACACCATGTTTACCATTATTGACAAAGCATCCCACATTGCAGGAGACTTTACAAATAGTCTCAGGCAGCTGGTCTTCTATGACAAAGAAATATAAAATATTTGCAAGAAGGAAAAGCACAGAAAAAAATGAACATTGAAATGAACATGGTAAGGTCTCTCTAGCAATATAGCACCTCCTATTTGTGATCTGGCTGCAGATTCTTTGAAAATGCAAGTTCAAAATGTTCACCGGTCATGTGCTACTGGAAAACATTGGCAAAATGATAAACACAGTATGGAGCAATCAAAGTTAGGCAGGAGCACTGTCCCAGACAAAATGTGTAAATCAACCATGGAGAAAAAAAGAGAGAGAGAGAGAGAGAAAGAGAGAGAGAGAGGGACTGGACATATAAACATCAATAATCATTCCAAAAAGCAGCAGCACGATTCATTTCTTAAAAATTCAGACTCTACATGGGCCACATGTTGGAATGACTTTCAATTATCCAAAATCACAAATATTAAGAATAACTAGGAAAAAAGAAAAAAAGAATAACTAGGGAAAAAAGACATTGTAAAATATTCTTAAAATATCTCGAAGACCTCACCAGAGGTTAATCTCAAAGTCTGTTTTATTAATTAAACAAAACCATTTGCCAACGATGGTAGTGATTTAGTGAAGTATTTATTAATGCCTATTTTGAGCTTGGATAAAATTGCCCCTTCCCTAAAAAATTTAGATTCTAACAGATGTAAAACAGATGTGTACAAAGTAGAAGTTACTTTGCCAACTGCTCTTTTTAAAAAATAGGTATCATTTGCCAGATCTGCTAAAGGCTTTGTCTACATAAGGGATTTGTATAGCTTTCATTAGTTTACAAAAGAGGAGGAACGATCGCTCTTGGGGTGGTGCAGAAAACACTAAGACCTTAACCCCCACGTTAAATTCCAGAAACTCCCATCAGGCTTGTTCAGGGTACTTGGCCTTCGAACGCGTATTCAAGAATATTAGGCTGAAATACTTCTGCCTCGGATTTTTTCATCCTTCTACTGAAACATTGCTGGGCTTTTAGTCATTTTCAATTCTGTGTTTACTGTTGATATGTTTCCCCAGTCATGGTCATCCAGCTATAAGTAGTACCTTTTCAATTCACATTTTCAAGCTTAACAAGCTACTGACTTGGCCACACCCCCACCTGGCTTGGCCATACCCACACCTATTCCAGGGACAGAATTCCACAGAGGGGGCCCCTTTTCTCAAGGGGGTGCTGAATAATTCTGAAATCATTAAAGAGAAATAAGAAGCCAGAAATAGAAGATAGAAGGTACCTACTAAGGTGCAGGACTTGGAAAGAGCAAAGGTAAAATTCCTGGCTCACACATACAAATAAGTCACTTACTGTGAGGTGTAGATCTTGGGGGGGGTTTTTGTATTTTTTGTATTTTTACTTTTTTTAATTTTATTGGAGTATAGTTGATTTACAATGGTGTGTTAGTTTCAGGTGTACAGCAAAGTGATTCAGTTATATATATTGGGGCTTTCCAGGTGGCGCTAGTGGTAAAAAACCTACCTGCCAATGCAGGAGACGTAGGAGACAAGGGTTCCCTCCCTGGGTTGGGAAGATCTCCCAGAGGAAGCTGTGGAAACCCACTCCAGTATTCTTGATTGGAAAATCCCATGGACAGAGGAGCCTGGCAGGCTACAGTCCGTAGGATTGTAAAGAGATGCAACCAAAGTGACTTAGTATGCACATACATATATTTATTCTTTTTCAGATATTTTTTCCCATATAGGTTATTACAGAATATTGAGTAGAGTTCCCTGTGCTATACAGTAGGTCCTTGTTATCTCGTTTATATATAGTAGTATGTCTATGTTAGTCTCAAGTTTTCCTTAGCCTATTCTGTGGGCTCACCTGATGCCTTGGTGTAATATATTCAACTTCGCAATTAAATCAGAAGAGTAGGAATATCCCTTCCCAATGTTTTTAGCCTCTAAAAAACTAACATGATTTCTTCAGATCTTCCCACTCGTTTTTTTCAATGTATTTAGTTGATAACCATTGTGTTCCCTTTATTTGGATAGTGTAGGAGATAGAGGTTTGGTAGTGGCTATGCAAAATAAGTGCCAGCCCTCTTAGAGTGAACAGTTCACTCTAGGTAAGAGAAAATCATACATGGGTGGAATATTTATTTAAACAGTGGCATACGACTATGCTGTTAATCAGGTATCAGGTATGTTGTGGATTACAGATGTTCTTGAGAAAAAATGGGGAATTGCAGTGGGCAACGGTACCCTCCAACCTCTGACCACACCCCTCCCTGATGGGAAGGAATCAGTGAGGACCAGGAGCAGAGTCACCCAGAGCTTCTGCTCCACTTATGAGAGACCAAGTTAGGATACAAAGGCCATTGTGGGGAAGGCTGAACTTAGCCACACCCTTCTTTTTACTTGGGTTTTTAGTAGCCAAACCCTTTTGTGTGTACAATTCAATACGGGTGTACAATTCAGATGCAGTAAACGTGTAAGTTTAAAATCTTTGGTTTTTCAAGCAAATAAGTGAAAAGTGCCCAGCACAGAGTCTAGTGAACTTTAGGCCCTTTCCCTTCCCTCGTTGAATCATCTTAAGAAGAGACATTTCGGTGAAGTGAATTGTAACTACCAGACTTGTTTTGGCTTTCCAGGAAATAAAGATCAGATGAGCACAGGCAATGAAGGTCAGATTAATGAAGTGATTTCAGTAAAGATTCATCACACTGTTAATTAGTCGTCTGCCTCTGAATATTGCTACACTGAATACTAGGGGAGGAGCAGGGAGTGATGGGTTTGGGGGGAACTGCCTCAGCTGTCCTTGTCCAAGTTGCTGTCGTCCCGTCCCCTTTGTGGCCATCGCCATCATCTTCCACTGCTGTTCGGCCCCCCCAGTTCCCTCACTGCAGGACCTAGGGTGTCGTGGAGCACCGTGAACACCTTCAGAACAGGAACCGAAGAGCTGAGTTCAAGTCCCAGGTTCAGCCGTTTCCTGGCTATTTCCTAACAGTCCTGTTACCCACCCACACTCCCCCGCCTTGTTGTCCCCTGCCAGATGAATGTCTGATCAGCTTAATGTTCCCCTTATTCCCTCTGCCCTTTTACTTGTCCTTGTTGAAGAGCTTTCCTCATTTGTATCACCTTTATTCTCACCCTAAACTCATGCCAAGGGATTCCCACTGCATGGCCAAATATTGATTAAAATTCTGGGTTTTGTTCTAGATACAAAGAGCTAGAAATTGCATCCTGTGAGCCAGAGGAATGGGTTTGGTTGTGATTAGATTTTATGCATGACTGGCCCACTGCTCTTGCTATTATAAGCTGAAGATAAAATCCATTAGGTTTTCCAGGAAGGTGTGTAAACACATCCAACTAGGTGAATCTCAGTAATTTATTGCTGTAATACTAACTCAGGCTCTGGGTCAAAACATCAGGCCCCTTTTTCTAACAGTGTGTCTATCAGTTCTTGAGGGCTTAGTATTGTCACCACTTTGAGCCCACCCCTCCTGCCCCAAAACACCAGATTGTGACCTGTTCTCAAACCAGCCAAAGGTGGATTATGGAGTATTTACTGGAGGAGGAGGAGGCAGTCTGAGTTCTTCTAAACAAATGACTTGCATTCTTGACATTTTCTAAACAGGCTTCTCTATGTGTTTTATAGAGAAGTAAGTGGTCAGAAAGGTCAGAAACAACAACTATATTAAAAACTTTAAATCAAGGGGACTAAGACTCCATACTCCCAATGCAGCGGGCCTGAGTTCAATCCATGGTCCGGGAACTAGATGCTGCATACCGCAACTAAGACCCAGTGTAGCCAAATTAATAATTATTAAAAAAAAAAAAAAAACTTAAATCAATTGTGATAGTAAAACAGGTTGATGTAAAATGATGCCTGTTAGGGGTCACGGCAGTGTTGCATCTCTAGTTTAATGCTGAGCTGTTTGGAAAAAAGCCCTTCAGGCTCCTCTGTCCATGGAATTCTTCAGGCTCCTCTGTCCATGGAATTCTTCAGGCTCCTCTGTCCATGGAATTCTTTAGGCAAGAACCCTGGAGTGGGTAGCTATTGTCTTCTCCAGGGGATCTTCCTGACCCAGGGATCAAACCCAGGTCTCCTTCATTGCAGACAGATTCTTTACCATCTAAACCATCCGGGAAACTTGGCTATTTATCTGCCTATAATTTGCTTAAGCTTTTTTTGAAGACTTGATCTCAACAGTTTCGCTATTTAAATTGCTTCATTCTTTTAAAAAACTACGTGTCAGAAATGGTGCTCCCGTTTTTGTCCTCCCCGCCCCAGCCCCTTCTAGAGAGATGTGAAGGATCCCCTGCTTTGCTGTGTTCTGCAGCTTGACCTTTAAACTAGATCTTGTATTTCCATCAGAGCCTGTTCTCTAGTTTCTTCTGGCTCTTATGTCGGACTATCTTGTAACAGAGCGACACTTGTACGAGCAAGAGGGATAAGGCTGTCACATGGCAAATGAGCTCTTTATGAAATGTTGATGCATTAACCTACATCTGATCACACTGAAGAAATAGAGCATTACAGAAACAGTGGGGTAGTGGCCAGAGAAAGAAAGGGCACCCTTTGTCCATCAGGACCTTGATAGACAAAGAAGGAAGCCAAGAGGCTTAAAGGGACAGGAATAAAGCATGTTCTCAGTAAATGTACTAAATACAATAATAACTGCCTCTTATCTGGCACAGCATGTGCCAGACACTGTGAAGTGAAGCCCTATGTGGGTGTGTTTACACACACAGGCACACGCACACACAGACCAGATCTTGTTATAGACTACAAAAATATTATTGTCACTATTTCACTGATAAGGAAACTGAGGTTGCTTATTTTCACCAATTTATTTAAGCAAGTACTTTTTTTGCACAAACATAATATAATCCAGGTATGTTAATGTCATGACCCTTCAGCCTGGCATTCAAATCACTATTCAGTCTTAGTACAGCCTATCTTTCCAACCCCTTTGCTGTATTCAGTGAGACCAGTCAGGAAAGTAGAAATTGCTCTAGGTATTTCAAAATAGGGGAATGTAATACAAGAAATTGATTACAGGAGACACTGAACACCAGCCTTTATCTTCCACCATACACAAAATTAACTTGAAATGTGTTATAGATCTCTGCATGTGATACACCAATTTAGTAGAACAAAGGATAAAAATAACAAGGTCATCTCAATTGATTCATAAAAGCATTTGACAAAACACCCAGAAACCAGTTGCTTTTCTATACACTAATGATGAACAACCTGAAAAGGAAATTAAGGAAACAATCTCATACAACAGCATCAAAAAAAAGTAAAGTATTTAGGAGTAAACTTAACTAAGGAAATGAAAGACTTGTACACTAAAAACTAGAAAACATTGCTGAAAAAATATAAAAGATGCAAATAAATAGAAAGCCATCCCCTATTTGTGGATTGGGAGACTTAATATTGCTAAAACTGATCATACTAGAAAGAGCAATCTACAGATTCAATGCAACCTCTATCAAAATCCCAATGTCATGTTTTGCAGAAGTTAAAAAAAAAATCCTTAAATTTATATGAAATCCAAAAAACCCTGAATAGCCAAAATGATTCTCTGAGAACAAAGCTAGCAGCCTCACACTTCCTGATATCAAAGTATCTTACAAAACTACCATAATCAAAACAGTGTAGAACTAGCATAAAAACGTGGACCAAGGAAAGCAAAGAAAGAACCCGAAAATAAACCCTCACATATACGGTCAAATTCTCTGTGACAAGGATGCCAAGACTACACAATGGGGAAGGATAATCTTCTCAACAAATGGTGCTGGGAAAACTGGAAACGCACAAGCAAAAGAAAGAAGTTGGATCTTTATCTCGCAAGAATCGTGCAGGATGGTGGTGTCCTGGACATCTGTTGTACAGTGTGCACGTGGCCGACAGTATTGTACTGTATACTTGGAAGTTGTTTTGAGAGTGAATTTAATGCATTGTGACTTTTTGCCAAAAAAAAAAAAAAAATTTTGGCAGTTTCTCATGTAGTTACATATACCCACCACATGGGCCCAGCAATGTACTCAAGACCCAGCAATGTGCTCAAGAGAAATGAAAATGTATGCCCTCAAAAAGACTTGCACATAAATGCTCAGAGAAGCTTTATTTACAGTAGCCAAACACTGAAAATAATTCAAAGGTTCGTCAGTTTATGAATGGATAAGCAAAATGTGATATATCCATACAATGAATCACTTTTCAGCAATAAAAAGATATGAACTATTGATATATACAACATCATTAATGGATTTCACAATGAGTATACTGAGTAAAAGAAACCAGACACAAGAGTACATACTATAAAATTGCAGATATATAGAATTACAGAAAATATATATTTATCTCGAGCCATGGTTACCCACTAGGGGTGATTTTGTCTCTCAGAGAGCATTTGGCAATGACTGGAGAGTTTTTGATTGTCACAGCTGGGGAGAGGGTGGTGCTATTGGCATCAATGGGTAGAGACCAAGAATGCTGTAAAATATCCTGCAATTCCCAGGACATTCCCCTGACAACAAAGAATTCTCCAGCCCCAAGTATCAATTGTGCCAGTGTTGACAAACCCTGAAAAAGAGTTATAAAAGAGAAAGCAGGTCAGATGTAAGCTGAGGCCAGGGACAGAGGGAGGAAATGACCATAAAGAGAGAAGACAAAACTCTGGGGGAAATAGAAATGGAGTACTTACATCCATCACATCCATCAAAACTCATCAAAATCATGCTTCATTAAAGTAGATTTATCAAAAACTGGAGGAGCAAGATATCCCAAGATCCTGAGCACACCTCCACTCTTCTGATGTTGCCAGAACCATCTGGCTTCTGCTGGGGAGACCACCAGTTCTGAGTAGGTGGTCAGGATCCTTCTCTCTCTGATTCTGTTGAAGGCATGGCCAACACTTCTGGAGCCCACAGGGATCCGCCTGAACTAGAAGTGCAAGGGCCCCCTCCCACCTTCCAATCTCCTTGGCAGGACCTAAGAGATAGCCAACTAGCAAAGGAAGCTGGGAAATGTAGTTCCCAGTCTTCTGGCTCCCTGTGGAACGGGAAAGCACAGAGGGCAAGAAGAGGGCAGTGTCTATGGGCTTGATCTGGTACTTTGCTGTGGTTCTCCATATCCGAAGCTACAGCTGAATCAAACCATCCACATGCCTTGACATTTGCTCTGATGATGGTTAGTTAGGTAGGTTCTCCTCAAAGAAAAGCCATCTTCCTGTATACAATGCTTGGCCACCTTAGAGAACCAACCATCCCAGGCTTACAGTGTAAATTCATCCATTTAGCCAAGTGCCTCCTAAATTATTCAGATATAACAGGCACTTATATTTCTTAAAAGAAATGCCATCTTCCTCATCCCCATACTCCCAGCACTAGTCAGTTCTCACCGCTGGTTTACATGTAACCTACTTCATGAGGGTTACCCAGCTGGAGATGAAGTTTTCCTTACCTTTCTGTTTCTCTAGCATTTTATCAATACCTCTCTTTTTCTTATATTTGATGTGCATACATGTATGCTAAGTTGCTTCAGCTGTGTCCAACTCTTTGTGACCCTATGGACCAGAGCCTGCCAGGCTCCTCTGTCCATGGAATTCTCTAGGCAAGAATACTNCGGGGAAATAGAAATGGAGTACTTACATCCATCACATCCATCAAAACTCATCAAAATCATGCTTCATTAAAGTAGATTTATCAAAAACTGGAGGAGCAAGATATCCCAAGATCCTGAGCACACGTCCACTCTTCTGATGTTGCCAGAACCATCTGGCTTCTACTGGGGAGACCACCAGTTCTGAGTAGGTGGTCAGGATCCTTCTCTCTCTGATTCTGTTGAAGGCATGGCCAACACTTCTGGAGCCCACAGGGATCCGCCTGAACTAGAAGTGCAAGGGCCCCCTCCCACCTTCCAATCTCCTTGGCAGGACCTAAGAGATAGCCAACTAGCAAAGGAAGCTGGGAAATGTAGTTCCCAGTCTTCTGGCTCCCTGTGGAACGGGAAAGCACAGAGGGCAAGAAGAGGGCAGTGTCTATGGGCTTGATCTGGTACTTTGCTGTGGTTCTCCATATCCGAAGCTACAGCTGAATCAAACCATCCACATGCCTTGACATTTGCTCTGATGATGGTTAGTTAGGTAGGTTCTCCTCAAAGAAAAGCCATCTTCCTGTATACAATGCTTGGCCACCTTAGAGAACCAACCATCCCAGGCTTACAGTGTAAATTCATCCATTTAGCCAAGTGCCTCCTAAATTATTCAGATATAACAGGCACTTATATTTCTTAAAAGAAATGCCATCTTCCTCATCCCCATACTCCCAGCACTAGTCAGTTCTCACTGCTGGTTTACATGTAACCTACTTCATGAGGGTTACCCAGCTGGAGATGAAGTTTTCCTTACCTTTCTGTTTCTCTAGCATTTTATCAATACCTCTCTTTTTCTTATATTTGATGTGCATACATGTATGCTAAGTTGCTTCAGCTGTGTCCAACTCTTTGTGACCCTATGGACCAGAGCCTGCCAGGCTCCTCTGTCCATGGAATTCTCTAGGCAAGAATACTAGAGTGGGTTGCCATTTCCTTCTCCAGTATTAGATGTATATAGACACAAATATGATTTCTTTTACTAGATTGCTTTCAAGTTAAAAGCAGAGCCTGTGTTTAGTTCATCTTTATTTCCTCCAAAGGTCATCAAAAGTGCTGTGTACCTAAGAAGTATTCAATAAATCCCTATTGGATGAATAAGTGATAAATTGATGAATGAACACATGAAGCCTATAGATAATTTTCTACTTGCAATATAAATTAATGTGATTTATGATTTTATTATAAAATATAATTTTATAATTGAAGAAATGAATATCTGCATGATATCTACCTGTCTCTAAACCTATCTGCTAGCCTTCCCTCTTATACTCTTTTTTCATTCCAATCATAGTCACAATTACCAAGAGCATTCCGTATACCAGATATTATGCTTAATGGTGAAGGTTTCCTGTAGGTAGTACTAATTAGGAATTGTAAAATAGCTATTAACAGCGTTAGTGTTCACTAGATTTTGCTTTCTTTCCTGTAAAAACTAATGTACAACTAATGCAAAAATCACCTTATGCCTTCTCTTGGCACTCAGTAAGGAATTACTCAATGAATGAATTTTTAATGAAATCTAAAGGAATTTGAGCAATTGGAGAAAAATCTTCCTCTGCTAGGTGAAGTGTCACAGGGAAAGAAAACCAATGACAAAGAGATAAAAGCAAAGAGTGAAATCTTGACTTGTGATCTAATTTGATATCCAAACTTCAGGGAGTTCTCCTTTACTAAGTCAGAATAAAAAACAATGCTGTAAATGTCCCCAGGTGAGAAAGAATTTTCCTGATTTGAGCTCACCATGTTTACATTTATGATTATAGAGCAAACATTTAAAAAGGCAAAAGTTCCCCTGTTATATCTGAACAATTTTTAGGAGTCACTTGGCTAAAATGGGTGAATTTATATTGTAAGCCTGGAATGT
>SJYW01033885.1:0-10597 GCA_006410735.1 Raphicerus campestris | reverse complement strand
ATGGCAACCCACTTCAGTATTCTTGTCTGCAGAATTCCGTGGACAGAGGAGCCTGGTGGGCTACAATCCACGGGGTTACAAAAGGGTCAGACACAATTGAGCATGCATGCACGCATACCTAAGATGTAAGGGCATTAAAAACTGGAATACCACTCATAAAAGAAACCTTTAATTATGTTTACACCAGACCAGTTTATTTCAATGTAAAACATTTTGCCTGAGATTAAAGGTGCTGCTCATAATGATAAACAGCTCAATTAACCAGGACTATGTAAGAATTAAAATTTTGTGTGTACCTAACAGAGCAAGAGAGCACATAAAGCGACAGTTGACAGGTCTACCAAGGGACAGACGCAGCCGTCTGGGGAATTTCAGGAGACTCGTCTCAGCGATCGTTAGACTAAGCAGAGGAAAACGGAGGGAAAATAGAGAATAGCTAAATAATAAAATCACTGAACAATCTACTTATCTGGAGAGATGGCAGAATAGAGGACATGTGCTCATCTCCTGCGAGAACTCCAAAATTCTCCCGTTACTTTGCTGACAAAGGTCCATCTAGTCAAAGCTATGGGTTTTCCAGTGGTCATGTATGGATGTGAGAGTTGGACCATAAAAAAAGCTGAGTGCCAAAGAATGGATGCTTTTGAACTGTGGTGTTGGAGAAGATTCTTGAGAGTCCCTTTGACAGCAAAGAGATCAAATTCAGTTCAGTTCAGTTCAGTTCAGTCGCTCAGTTGTGTCCGACTCTTTGCGACCCCATGAATCGCAGCACACCAGGCCTCCCTGTTTGTCACCATCTCTTGGAGTTCACTCAGACTCACGTTCATTGAGTCCGTGATGCCATCCAGCCATCTCATCCTCGGCCGTCCCCTTCTCCTCCTGCCCCCAGTCCCTCCCAGCATCAGAGTCTTTGCCAATGAGTCAACTCTTCGCGTGAGGTGGCCAAAGTACTGGAGTTTCAGCTTTAGCATCATTCCTTCCAAAGAAATCCCAGGGTTGATCTCCTTCAGAATGGACTGGTTGGATCTCCTTGCAGTCCAAACCTGCCTCTTGAGAAATCTGTATGCAGGTCAGGAAGCAACAGTTAGAACTGGACATGGAACAACAGACTGGTTCCAAATAGGAAAAGGAGTATGTCAAGGCTGTATATTGTCACCTTGCTTATTTAACTTATATGCAGAGTACATCACAAGAAACCCTGGGCTGGAAGTCCCTTTGACAGCAAGGAGATCAAATCAGGCCATCCTAAAGGAAATCAGTCCTGAATACTCTTTGGAAGCAATGATGCTGAAGCTGAAGCTCCAATACTTGGGCCACTTGATGTGAAGAACTGACCCTTTAGAAAAGATGCTGATTCTGGGAAAGATTGAAGGCAGGAGAAGGGGATGATAGAGGATGAGATGGTTGGATGGCATCATCGACTCAATGGATATGAGTCTGGGCAAGCCCCGAGAGTTGGTGATGGACAGGGAGGCCTGCCATGCTGCAGTCCTTGGGGTCACAGAGTCAGACATGACTGAGCGACTGAACTGACTGACTGAAACGCAATCTAAAATGCATATGTTTTTGTGTATTCCAACACCAGACAGCTGTCAAATTCAAATTCTTTCAAACACACGTGGGCATTTATGAAAACAGGCCACAAACTGGATCTGCCTCTGATCAGAATACCTTCAAGTTTGAATAAATAGCACTTGTCCGTGAAATTTGAAGGCAGGGCTTTAGCTTGTCCATTTTCACTTTTCTGGATTCATGCAAAATTGTTTCCTGAAGGGACTGGTATCAGCCTGAATCTAAGCAGAGAACAAAAGACACACTCATTCCAGGTAAATGAGGAGAGTTTGATAATGGAGGTGATTTATACCAGTGTCCTGAGGAAAAGGCATGTTTTCATTAAATGATAAAGCTAGTGGAACATAGAGGCACTTGGGATTGGTTGCAGTGAATGCATTCTTCTTAGTTGCATCCAAATGATCCCTGATATTTTATCCATCAGATAGAGCTTGTAGCTGTCAACCCTGAGAAATATTTTTATATATACCATCAGAGAAATTAGGCTATATGTTTTTTGGTGACAAAGTTAGTACTGAATAGAAAAAGAGCCTTCAGACTCCTGGGGTTTCCTTTCTGAGTTTTCTGCAGTCAGTAATCTGACCCTTTAAAATGTGCAGGGGTAAAGAATCTGCCTGCTAATGCAGGAAACACTGGTTCAATCCCTGGGTCGGGAAGATCCCCTGGAGAAGGAAATGGCAACCCACTCCAGTATTCTTGCCTGAAAAATCCCATGGATAGAGGAGCTAGGCGGGCTACAGTCCATGGGGTCCCAAAGAGTCAAACATGCCTGAACATAAAGCTCACCTCAACATCAACATAGAAAACCCACTTTGTACATCATCCTAGGGCCTTAGAAAGGGATTGAACTTTCCGTAAACGAGTTTTCTAATTTTTTGTTACACTGTGTTCAAAATCTGTTGGAGATCTTTAATCAAAGTATTCATTAAATGTGTGCCAAGAATCTTTGAGCTTTGAAGCTTTAGCAAATTGTAATTATTAGAATCAACACTTGCCAATGGGGAAACGCTGAAATTCAGCTCTACAAAAGCAAGGGAGGAGCTGGAGGAATTTGGTGCTGAGTGTTCCAACGGTGTTCAAGATTGGATTTTCACATCCCATGATTGTTTTTGGAATATCTCAACATGTGGGAAGAATCATCTGGTGAGAGTCTTAGTTTTAATTGGATAAATTTATAGTCTGTACTGGAATGGGAGAAACTCAAGAAGGCCTACAATTTTGTAGCCTTTAAAACTGATGAACTACTCAAAAGGATAATAAACAAATTTTGAGGGGGACATGTTTTGGCTTATGAAAATATTCGTTACAACATGGCTGCCTGTTTTGTCAAAACTGAGTCAAAATGACAACCCATGGAGGTATTTGAGCTGGAATATTTATACATTCCAATTAAAAAATAGAATTGAGAATATCCTCCATTTACGAGAGTTTTTCTGAGCTTATGTCGTACATTTGCACCTACAGGAAGACGATTTTCTTAATTAAAATCTAGTCTACAAAGAAGGAAAAGACCCTGATGCTGGAAAGATTGAAGGCAAAAAAGGAGAAGGGGGCAGCAGAGGATGAGATGCTTAGATGGAATCACCAACTCAATGGACACAAATTGGAGCAAACTACGGGAGATAGTGGAGGGCGGAGGAGCCTGGCATGCTGCAGTCCATGGGGTCACAAAGACTTGGACACGACTTAATGACTGAACATCAACAACAAAGAAGATAGTTGAAAATGTCAACAGATTTAAATTTATCATTACACAATGCAACTTTGAGTAAGACTGCAAGCAACTTTATGACAAAACAAAAGAATGATAAGACCATACTGGGGGTGGGAAAAGGAGTCTCTTGAGAAAAACATCAGTGATGCGGCCATAGCTAGAGACTGTATAATAAACTAGCTCATTGGGCCATAAGTAGTGTTTCAGAAAGTGCATTCATTTAAGGATCTTCATCAAATTGTTTAGCTCTCAAGAGCATCCCAGTTTGAATGGTGATGCTGCCCATGAGCAGACTTTGAGATGGTAGCCTCACCCCCTGCTCTCTGAAGCCGGTTCCACAGCTTCATTCTTCCCTTCTGGCCACTCCAGCAGGCCCTTCTCATTTCTAGCACCTGTAAATCATGCCTTGCACAGCTTTTGACCCTTTGCTCATTTTTGTTTACACTCTCTTCCTAGTCTTAAACACTCTCTATAAATAACTTTCTGATAGACCTTTCCCCTAGAACTCCAAGGTCACATTCAGGGCCAGCTGGACATTCTACTAGAAGGTACAGAAAAGGTCCCCTCAACTCTCTGTGATGTCCTCCCCAGCAAAACCCCTTCACATGCGTTTATAATAAATAACAGAGACAGACGCACGCATCCTTTCCTCTGCTCCTCCAACAGTAGCAACTGGCAGACCCATGATGCAACATCACAGTCAGGATACTGACCTTGATAGAGTCAAGGTACAGAAGATAGGCACACCCACTTCCCTTCCACCCCAATGCCTCCTTACAGATTTATTTTTCTGAGATGAGCGTCTGCCGTGCAACCTCGGGGTTGCACAGTCGTTGAACTCGCAGTTTTGAAAAGAAACTGTCACACTGATTTCCAGTGTGGTTGGACCCCTTTGCATTCCCATCAGGAAGGCACCCAGTTTCTCTGCATCCTCACTGGCATTTGGCGTTGTCATTATGTTTTATTTTAGCCATACACATGTGTGTGTAGTGGAATCTCTTTGTGGTTTTAATTTTCATTTCCCCAGTGGCTAATGATGGTAAATATTTTTTCAGGGGTTTCTTTGCCATCTGTATCGCCTCTTGGGTGAGACGCCTCTTCATCCAATTTAGCTCATTTTCCAATTGGGTTGTTTGCTGCTTTACTGTTGGGTTTTGAGAAGTCTTTATGTATTTTAGATACTAGTCTTTTGTGGACCATCTTCTCCCAATCTCTAGCTTATATTTTCATATTCTTAACAGAGTCTTTCACAGAGCATAATTTTAAATTTTAATGAGGCCCAGTTTATCAATTTGTCCTTTTATGAATCAAGCTTTTGTTGTCAAATCTAAGATTTCTTTGCCTTACCCTACACTATAGAGACTTCATCTATTTCAAGTTTTATAGTTTTACATTTTAATTTGTCTGTGGTCCATTTCAAGATAATTTGTGTCGAAGATGTGAGACTTAAACATTTCAAGATAATTTGTGTCGAAGATGTGAGACTTAAACATTTCAAGATAATTTGTGTCGAAGATGTGAGACTTAGATTAAGTTTCTTTCTTTTTATTTATTTATTTATTTTGATATAAATTTATTTTAATTGGAGGTTAATTACTTTACAATATTGTATTGGTTTTGCCATACATCAACATGAATCTGTCACAGGTATACACGTGTTCCCCATCCTGAACCCCCCTCCCTCCTCCCTCCCTGTACCATCCCTCTGGGTCATCCCAGTGCACCAGCCCCAAGCATCCAGTATCATGCATCGAACCTGGACTGGCGATTCATTTCATATATGATATTATACATGTTTAAATGCCATTCTCCCAAATCATCCCACCCTCTCCCTCTCCCACAGAGTCCAAAAGACTGTTCTATACACCAGTGTCTCTTTTGCTGTCTCGCATACAGGGTTATTGTTACCATCTTTCTGAATTCCATATATGCGTTAGTATCCTGTATTGGTGTTTTTCTTTCTGGTTACAATGAATGTTCAATCACTGTATCATTATTTGTTGAAAAGGCTATCTTTCCTCCATTGGGTTGCTTCTGCATCTTTGTCAAAAATCATTTGGACATATTTTTAAGAGTCTGTTTCTGGATTCTCAGTTCTATTCCATTGATCTATGTGTCTGTTCCTCCACCATGATAATACAGTCTTAATGACTGTAGTTATATTATGTCTTAAAATCAGGTAGACTGATATCTTTCATTTTATTATTTTTCAAAATCATTTTACCTATTTCCTTTAGTGAATTCCTTTGCCTTTCCATATATATTTTAAAATAACCTATATATCTACACAAAAATCTTCCTCAGGCTTTGATAAATACTGTGTTAAACCTGCAAATCAACTGGGGAGACTCAACATCTTTACTGTGTTGATTTTTCTAAATCATTTCATAGTGTGTCTCTTTCTCTGTTTAAATCTTTAAAATTTTGTTTTATCACTGTTTTGTTGCTTTCTGCAAACAAAACCTGTACTTATCTTGTTAGACATACATCCGCATATTTTTTTGTGATTGTACATGGTATTGTATTTTATTTTACTGTCCTTGTGTCCATTGCTAATATAAAATACAACTGATTTTTGTATATTCACTTTGTATCTTGTGACCTTGCTGAGTTCACTTGTTTTTCTAAGAGGTGGTTATTGTTTTTGTTAAATGCTTTAGCATTTTCTATGTAGACAATCACGCCAACTGCAAGTAAAGACAGTTTTATTTCTTCCTTTCCAATCTGAATGTCTTTTATTTTCTCTTTTCCTCTCCTCATTTCTCCAGCTAGAACTCCCAGCACTTTGTTGAATAAAAATAGTGAGAGGGAACATCCTGGCTCTGTTCCCATTCTTGAGGGAAAAGCTCTCAGTCTTGAACATTAAGTCTAAAATTAGCTATTGAGTTTTTGTAGAAATTCTCTATCAAGTTGAGGAAGTTCCCCTCTGTGTTCATCTTTCTTTGAGTTTTGATCATGAATGTCAGTTGGTTCTTTTTTTTTAATAGATATAACTCACACACTATAAAGTTCGCTTTCAGAGGGCTTCCCTGGGGGCCCAGTGATCAAGAGAATGCCTTGCAGTGCAGGGGACATGGGTTTGATCCCTGGTTGGGGAAATAAGATCCCTCATGCTGTGGAGCAACCAAGCCCGTGTGTTACACCTACACGTGCTCTGGAGCCCATGCAACAGATAATTCGTGCATTGCATGGAAGAGATCCCGCATGATGAGACAAAGATCCCAACTAAGACCCAACACAGTCAAATAAACAAAAATTTAAAACCAAACAAAAAACTCCTTTAAAAAGCATATAATTTAGTGGGTTTTAGTATATTTACAAGGTTGTACAATCATCAACATTGACTCCAGAGCATTTTCATCACCCCACAAAAGAAATTCTGTCCCCATCAGCAGTCACTGCTATTTTTCTTCTCCCCAGAGCCTAGAAACCAGGACTCTCCCGTGTCTCTCTGGGTTTGTGTACTGAGGACATCTCATATAAATAAAATCACTTCTTCTCACTTCTTCTGCTTCTCATAATGCTTTCAAGGTTCATCAATATGGTGGCACATATCAGCAGAATCAGACCTCTATGTCCAAGGGTTCTGCATTTGTAGATTCAACCAACTGTGGATCAAAAATATTTGAAAAATAATTTCATAAAATTTCCCAAAGCAAATCTTTAATTCTGTGTATGGTAGCTATTTAGATAGTGTTTACATTGTATCCATGACTAGTTATATACATTTATATGGTATTAGGTAGNTGTACTTATCTTGTTAGACATACATCCGCATATTTTTTTGTGATTGTACATGGTATTGTATTTTATTTTACTGTCCTTGTGTCCATTGCTAATATAAAATACAACTGATTTTTGTATATTCACTTTGTATCTTGTGACCTTGCTGAATTCACTTGTTTTTCTAAGAGGTGGTTATTGTTTTTGTTAAATGCTTTAGCATTTTCTATGTAGACAATCACGCCAACTGCAAGTAAAGACAGTTTTATTTCTTCCTTTCCAATCTGAATGTCTTTTATTTTCTTTTTTCCTCTCCTCATTTCTCCAGCTAGAACTCCCAGCACTTTGTTGAATAAAAATAGTGAGAGGGAACATCCTGGCTCTGTTCCCATTCTTGAGGGAAAAGCTCTCAGTCTTGAACATTAAGTCTAAAATTAGCTATTGAGTTTTTGTAGAAATTCTCTATCAAGTTGAGGAAGTTCCCCTCTGTGTTCATCTTTCTTTGAGTTTTGATCATGAATGTCAGTTGGTTCTTTTTTTTAATAGATATAACTCACACACTATAAAGTTCGCTTTCAGAGGACTTCCCTGGGGGTCCAGGGATCAAGAGTATGCCTTGCAGTGCAGGGGACATGGGTTTCATCCCTGGTTGGGGAAATAAGATCCCTCATGCTGTGGAGCAACCAAGCCCGTGTGTTACACCTACACGTGCTCTGGAGCCCATGCAACAGATAATTCGTGCACTGCATGGAAGAGATCCCGCATGATGAGACAAAGATCCCAACTAAGACCCAACACAGTCAAATAAACAAAAATTTAAAACCAAACAAAAAACTCCTTTAAAAAGCATATAATTTAGTGGGTTTTAGTATATTTACAAGGTTGTACAATCATCAACATTGACTCCAGAGCATTTTCATCACCCCACAAAAGAAATTCTGTCCCCATCAGCAGTCACTGCTATTTTTCTTCTCCCCAGAGCCTAGAAACCAGGACTCTCCCGTGTCTCTCTGGGTTTGTGTACGGAGGACATCTCATAGAAATAAAATCATACAATATATAGCCCTTCTGTCTCACTTCTTCTGCTTCTCATAATGCTTTCAAGGTTCATCAATATGGTGGCACATATCAGCAGAATCAGACCTCTATGTCCAAGGGTTCTGCATTTGTAGATTCAACCAACTGTGGATCAAAAATATTTGAAAAATAATTTCATAAAATTTCCCAAAGCAAATCTTTAATTCTGTGTATGGTAGCTATTTAGATAGTGTTTACATTGTATCCATGACTAGTTATATACATTTATATGGTATTAGGTATTATAAGACTCTAGAGATGATTTAAAGTATATAGGAGCATGTGCATAAGTTATGTACAAATACTATACCATTTTATATAAGGGACTTGAGCACCCACAGATTTTTGGTATCAATGGGTCCTGGAACCAACCTCTCATGGCACTGATGGACAAGAGTTTTTTCTCTCCATTTTATGACTGATGGATACTCCACTGTACTGTGATACCACATTTTGCTGATCCACTCATCAATTGGTGAACATGTGGGTTGGTTCTTTTTTTTTTCTTTTATGAATAATGCTTCTGTGAACATTCATGTACAAGTGTTCATGGAGACACATGTTGACAATTGTCTTGGGCATTACACATAATTGATGAGTTATATAGAAACTCTATGTTTAACACTTTGAGAACCTGTTAGACGGTTTCATAGCAGCTGCACCATTTTACATTCCCACCAGCAATGCATGAGAGTTCCACTTTTTCTGCATCTTCACCAACATTTGTTATTGTCTATCTTTTAGATTATGGCAATACTCAGGTGTGTAGAGTGATATCTCACTGTGGTTCTGATTTGCATTTTCTTAACGAATAATGGTTTTTAAAGGCTAATGATTTTTTTTAAAGGTTAATAATGTTTAGTATTTTTTCATGGGTTTGTGGACCCTTTCTTTAGAGAAAGAAAGTGAAAGAGAAAGTGAAGTCGCTCAGTCCTGTCCGACTCTTTGCAACCCCATGGACTGTAGCCTACCATGCTTCTCCATCCATGGGATTTTCCAGACAAGAGTACTGGAGTGGGTTGCCATTTCCTTCTCCATTCTTTGGAGAAATGTCTACTTAAATTTGTTGTTCTTGTTCTTGTTCAGTTGCTAAGTTGTGTCTGACTCTTTGTGATCCTATGGACTACAGCACGCTAGGCTTACCTGTCCTTCACTATCTCCTGGAGTTTGCTCAAATTTAAGTCCATTGGCCACTGATGCCCTCCAACCATCTCATCCTCTGCTGCCCCCTTCTCCTCCCACCTTCAATCTTTCCCAGCATCAGGGTTTTTTCCAATGAGTTGGCTCTTCATGTCAGGTGGCCAAAGTATTGGAGCTTCAGCTGCAGTCCTTCCAATGAATATTCAGGGTTGACCTCCTTTAGGATTGACTGGTTTGATCTCCTTACAGTTCAAGGGACTCTCACGAGTCTTCTCCAGCACCACATTCCAAAAGCAGCGATTCTCTGGCATTCAGCCTTCTTCAGGTTCTCACAGCAAGGATACTGGGGTGGCTCACCATTCCCTCCACTAGTGGACCATATTTTGTCAGAACGCTCCACTGTGACCTGTCTGTCTTGGGTGGTCCTGCAGGACATGGCTCATAGCTTCATTGAGTTATGCAAGCCCTGTCGCCACTACAAGGCTGTGATCCATGAAAGGGCTATTCAAATACTTTTTCCATTAAAACAAACAAACAAAAACCCGGGTTGTCTTTCTTATTATCGAGTTAGAATTCATTAGATAGTCTGGATTGCTAGACCTTTATCAGATGTATGATTTGCAAATATTTTCTCCCCTTCTATGGGCCATCTTTTCACTTTTCTGCTAGTGTCCTTTGAAACACAAAAGTTTTAAGCTTTGGTAAAGTTCAATTTGTCTACTTTTTTCCTTCTGTCAACTTCTACTTTGGTGTCGTATCTAAGAAACTTCTCAACCTATGCTCAGAAAGAAAACTCCCAAGTTTTCCTCTAAGAGCTTTACAGTTTTAGCTCTTACATTTAGGTCTTTGATCCATCTCGGTTAATTTTTGTATAAGTTGTGAGGTAGGAGGTCTAAATTAATTCTTTGCTATAAATACACAGTCTCACAAAACACTATTCTTCGGTCATTAAATTGTTTTAGCACTTTCTTTGATACATAGTAAATTGACTGTAAATGTTAGGATTTCTTTCTGCTCTTTCAGTTCTGTTCATTTGAACTATGCCAGATCATTCAGTCTTGAGTACTATAGCTTTATAGATAAATACTGATTTTTGAAGGCTCTGTGGTCAGCTGCATATATGTTCATAATTGTTGTCTTAAGGAATAGATCCTTTTATCATTACCAGATACCCTTTTTCTCAAGTCATAATTTTTTGTCTTAAAATTTGTTTTGTCTGATGTTTGTATAGCCATTCCAGTTCTCTTTTGGTTACTATGAATGTCATATCAGTTTTCATTCTTTTATTCAATTTGTTTGTGTCCTTGAATCTGAAGTGTATCTCTTGTGGATAATATCAAATTAGGTCATTTAAAACAATCCACTTTGCCA
>SJYW01033884.1:68294-82857 GCA_006410735.1 Raphicerus campestris | reverse complement strand
AGCCCTGGGATTTCTTTGGAAGGAATGATGCTAAAGCTGAAACTCCAGTACTTTGGCTACCTCATGCGAAGATTTGACTCATTGGAAAAGACTCTGATGCTGGGAAGGATTGGGGGCAGGAGGAGAAGGGGACCACCGAGGATGAGATGGCTGGATGGCATCACGGACTCGATGGATGTGAGTCTGAGTGAACTCCGAGAGATGGTGATGAACAGGGAGGCCTGGCGTGCTGTGATTCATGGGGTCGCAAAGAGTCGGACACGACTGAGTGACTGAACTGAACTGAAGAAACAAACTGTCTTTTGATAACTGTAAAGAGAAAATAGTTTTTTGTTTGCTCAATGAAACGCTTTTAATTTAGGATTAAAAAATTTTAATAGGATTTTTAAAAAGCTGCATAGTCCCAAATACTATAAACTGAGAGCTAAATGACCAAAGTAAATCTTGTCCTCTTACATTTTGGTTTGCTTTCATAAAAATTATTTTTATACTCTGATTTATGGATCTGCACATTGGTATAATTTGTCTCTATTATGCATATTAAATAAACTTTATTAGATACAGTTGGATTTAAGCTTATTTTAATGTGAGTGCAACTGTAATGTATAATTGCTTTAAGGAGAATAGATTAACATTAACTTCATAAAATAAAAAAAAAAATCTCTTCCCCATTTTTTGTCTTGGGATATGGATATTATTTTTTGGATTTTTATACATCACTTGGAAATGGTAATTTTTAAAAAATTTTTCTGGATACCAAATCATGAATAACTTCCTAAAACAGCACATATATTTATGGGCCAAATTTCATCAATTGTTTTAAATTCCTTTAGGGACATTTAAATGTGTGGTTTTTGAAGACAGTGTATGATATTTAAAGTGAACAGTTATTTCAGACAGCTGTACTCCAGTATTTTAGAATATTTATACACACACACAGGCATAAACACACACAGTCTAGTGAAACTACAAGAAAAATCCAGCCTTCTTATTTATTTATATGTTTATATATTCCATTATGGATTATTACAGGATATTGAATATAGTTTCCTATGCTATACAGTAGGACCTTTCTGTTTATCCATTCTATGTGTAATTGTCTGCTGGTTCCAAACTCCCAATCCGCCGCCCCCTCCTCTGCCTTGGCAGCCACAAGTCTGTTCTCTGTGACTCTGTTTCCGTTTTGTAGATTAAGTTCATTTATTTCATATTTTATGTTACATATATAAGTAGCATCAGGTGACATTTATCTTTCTGACTGACTGTGGTATAATAATCTCTAGGTCTGCCCATGTAACTTCAGATGGCATTATTTCATTCTGTAAGAAAAATTCAGTCACTAAATCACTGCAATCACCATCTGANTATGTTACATATATAAGTAGCATCATGTGACATTTATCTTTCTGACTGACTGTGGTATAATAATCTCTAGGTCTGCCCATGTAACTTCAGATGGCATTATTTCATTCTGTAAGAAAAATTCAGTCACTAAATCACTACAATCACCATCTGAACAAAGACTTTGGTTCTGTAAAACACATGACAAGTAAAGGTTTTATTTTGTTGATAATGTCTTCATTATGTCTAAAAAACTGCATAATGATAAATTAGAAGCCATTTAAGTCTCTTGTGTGTTTGTGTAATTAAGACCAGGGGAGTGGTTTGTGTCTTTCCGCTTGTTGGTACCCGTCACATTAGGAAGTTTTCCCAGTGAATTCCCAAAGGGTCATAGTGTAGAAGTTCTTTTGGTGTCAGCAATAATCAGTTACATCAACCTATGACATATTTTTAAAATGTGTTGGTGAGTGGTATGTTCTTGTTGAAATATTTTTGCTTAGTTAAATTTGGTATTAAATAAATGTTTGAGAAACTCATGTTGACATATAGAATTCTGCATTGGTTTATGGAAATCACTGTTGTTACTTTGTTTTTCAGTTTTTGTTACTTAATTGCATTATGGTTTCCCTTAAAGATAATTCCACCTTGAGTAAAACCTTTATAAAATTTTAATGGTTGTTTTCAAATACCCATTTCTTTTGTATTAACAAAAGATTTCAAGATTTTGTATTAACAGAAAGATTTCAAGAGTTAAGAGTGGGTTTGATTATTAGTTGATAGATGACTGATCCTAATGATTTAATTTCAGGTGTAGAGCAACACGAACAAAGAGCAGAGTTGATGGGGGCAATACCAGCTTACTACTGAGAATTTCTCTTTGTCACACATTACTGCAAATGCATTACTTTATTAGTCCTTGTATTCTTTACAACAAGCCTGTGGAGTAAGGAACTAGTATTCTCATTTTATATATAAAAGTAGTGACTCCCAAAAATGTTAAGTAACTTCTGTAAGATCACATAGCTTATAGCTTGTGAATGGTAAATCCACAATTTGAACCCAGGCAGTTTGATTCCAGAGCCGGTACATTTTTTTCTTTTCAGGGAAAAAAAGAAAGATCCCACTTACCTGACCAGGGACTGATCCTAGGCCACAGTAGTGAAAGCTTGGAGTCTTAACCAGTAGACAACCAGGAAACTCCTGAGAGCCCTGACTCTTAACAACTGTGCTTTGTGGTTTTTATATCAGATTCTGTGGTGGAATAGCTGTTTGAAATATTCAACATTCTAGCTCTGGTTTCTTAAGCTGTAAATCAAGAAATAGTACTAGATCTTGCAGGTCACTTCCAATTCNTTTTCAGGGAAAAAAAGAAAGATCCCACTTAGCTGACCAGGGACTGATCCTGGGCCACAGTAGTGAAAGATTGGAGTCTTAACCAGTAGACAACCAGGAAACTCCTGAGAGCCCTGACTCTTAACTACTGTGCTTTGTGGTTTTTATATCAGATTCTGTGGTGGAATAGCTGTTTTAAATATTCAACATTCTAGCTCTGGTTTCTTAAGCTGTAAATCAAGAAATAGTACTAGATCTTGCAGGTCACTTCCAATTCTAACATTATAAGAATTCTTTCACCCTGACACAAAACATGATTTTAATATTTCTGATTATTCTTTTTGAAATCTCTTGATCTGTTGAAACACAAAGGTTCAGTCATCTTCCAAAGTCACACTGTTAATGAATAATGGAGCTGGGTTTGTACTCAGATCTCTTATTATCTTGGTCTTCTTGTATTTAGTATGTGTGTGTTTGGTTGTGTTAATAATTGAGTTGAATTTATTTTCTTAATTTTCAAGTCATATCTGTTTGTGTGATATGCTTCAAACAAATGAGAAATTATATTGCTTTTATTTTCTTAAAAGAACTTTTTCCCCCGATTATCAAGTATTGCAACATGCTTATTGTATAAAATTTAGAAATTTTAGAAATATTTGATATAGGGAAAGAAAGAGTCCACTGGAGGAGTAACTATTGATAGCTTGGTATTTTATTTATTTTTAAATATATGCGTATGCTACAAGTGCTGTGTGCTTTTTAGGACACTTTCTCCTTTAAAATTATTTATTTTGAAATAATNTTAGAAATTTTAGAAATATTTGATATAGAGAAAGAAAGAGTCCACTGGAGGAGTAACTATTGATAGCTTGGTATTTTATTTATTTTTAAATATATGCATATGCCACAAGTGCAGTGTGCTTTTTAGGACACTTTCTCCTTTAAAATTATTTATTTTGAAATAATTATAGATTCATAGGAAGCTGTAAACAGTACAGAGGAACCCCATGTGCTTAGTGGTCACATCTCGCGTAATTATAGCACTGTATTAAGACTAGGGAATTGACATTGACTCAGTGTGTGTATATGTATGTCATTTTATCCTGAGCACATTTCTGTAGCCATTAATCTACTCAAGATATGGAAATGTTTCATCACTGTGAAGATCTTCGTTGGGTTAGCCCCATCCCTCAACAAATTCTAACCTCTGACAGATAATATTTAACCTCTGTACTGTTTTATACTAGTATAATTTTGTCATTTTGAGGACAAATGAAATCATACAGAATGTGAGGTTTTAAGATTGACTTTTTCCGCTCAGCATGATGCCCTTGAGAACCCTTCTAGTGTATGTATCCAAGGTTTTATTGCTGTGTTTTCCATAGTATGGATGCATCATAGTTTATTCATATATTGTAGCATACTTGTTTTTATATATCTCAGCAATTACAAGTAATGAAGCTAGGGACACTTGTGTATAGGTTTTTGTGTGGACATAAGTTTTCATTTGTCTGGGATAAGTGCCCAAGAGTACAATTGCTAGGTCATATGATAAATTTATGTTCATCTCTTTAAGAAGTTGCCAAACTATTTTCCAGCATGGCTATATAATTTTACTTTGTCACCAGCAGTGCATGAGAGATCCAGTTTCTCTGCATTCCTGCCGGAATTTCCTTTTTTCAGAGTTTATTTTAGCTATTCTAGCAGGTATATAGTGATATCTCATCATAGTCTTAGTTTCATTTCCCCAGTAGCTAGTGATGCTGAACATCTTTTCATGGCTTATCTGCCATTCATATATCCTCTTTAATAACATGCCTCTTCATATCTTTTGCTCATTTTTGTTTCTTTTCATCCTAACTTCAACCCTCATAATCATTTTACACTCTTCTGAAAAATATTCTTTCTAAAGCACACTCTGATTATATCATCCTCTTTTTTAACAGTCTCTAGTGGTTCTCTTACCTGTAGAGTGTTCTCAGTTTGACCAAAGTTTCCATTATCTGGCCCTAGTGTATATTTTCAACTTACTATACTACTGTTGCCTGTGCCCTAAGAATACTAACAGTTCTCAATTGTTTCCTGTCTTAATACCTTTGCTCCTGTAGTTTTCTCTGCTGGTGTACTTTTTCTCCATCTCTGCCCAGTTTTTAAAGTCTGAGCTCAAATGTTACTCCCAAGAACTCTTCTGTGATCTCACCAATAAGAAATAACCTCTTTCCAATTCTCTTTTTTATTTTTAGCAAGTTACTTAAGTAACCACTTTATTAGCATTCTTCAGAGGGTTAAATGAGATAATAGATATAAAGAACTAGCAGCTATAATTTATCTTTTTAAGAAATGACTTTCTTTAATACCCACCTGTAAAATCTTTGAGGGTAGGCTCTGCTTCAGATTTATCTAGGTAAATGCCACATTGCTTAGTATGCCTTCAGATAGCATATGCACAGTGACTTATCAGTTGATGAACAAATGTAACAAAAGGGCATCTTAAGACTGTGTCCCCAGTGCTGTCCTAGCTGACATCTCTATACAGCAGACAGTAAATGTTTGAGAGTAGTGAACAGTGCAAAATTTGTGATTCACAGAAAGCCTTCATTGTTAGGCAGTCTCATTACTATAATTGTTTATTTTAAGAATTTTTTATTTAATGTGGGCCATTTTTAAAGTCCTTATTGAATTTGTTGCAAAATTGCTTCTGTTTTGGTTTTTTGGCCATGAGGCCTGTGGGATCTTAGCTTGCTGACTAGGTATAGAACCTGCACCCCCTGAGTTGGAAGGCAAAGTATTAACCACGGGACCGCCAGGGAAGTGCCTCATTCATGTAATCTTTGATGTAACTGAAGACTTTTGATAAATTCTTCTGCTGATAACTAGAAAATATTCAATATTTATAAGCATCAAGCTTCACAAAACAACATGCACCCTTAGCTCATGTGAGATGGTGTGGTGTAGTGAATAAGCAGATGGACTTTGAAATCAGATTGTCTAGGGTGGAGTCTTGTTTGTAGCAGTTACAAGTACAAGTTTCTCTGTTTCAGTTATCTGTAAAATGAGAAAGATAATATCTATTTATATGTTTGTTGAGAGGGTTATTTGAGCATATTAGTAAAGTATTTAGAACATGCTGGCACTTTGTAACTGCTTTAATTGTTAGCTGATCTATTTAACAGGTATGTTATTACTTCCTGAAAATACGCTGAACATAATTTAGAATTAAAGGGAGTGAGTTAGGGTATATAGTTAGTTGACCCTTGAGCAACAACGGTTTGAATTGTACAGGGGCACTTATTGNATTGTTAGCTGATCTATTTAACAGGTATGTTATTACTTCCTGAAAATACGCTGAACATAATTTAGAATTAAAGGGAGTGAGTTAGGGTATATAGTTAGTTGACCCTTGAGCAACAACGGTTTGAATTGTACAGGGGCACTTATTGGTCAGTTTTTTTCAGTAGTAAATAACTGCAGTACCACACGATCTGCAGTTGGTCAGATCCCTGGATGCAGAACCCTGGGTATGAAGGAACTGCCCATTTGGAGGGCTGNGCCACAGCAGGTTCAAAGACTTGTAGGAAGCTTTCTTGTATGACAACTCATATTTTGTAGCAGCTGAAACACCAGCATCAAAGCCTGTTTGTTCGTTAAATTGAGGCTATAAAGAACAGATTGTTAGCTAGATTGGAGGTGATACAAGACAGGAAAAACCCCCAAAATACGAGAGAGATCATTTTGAGCAGTGTATGAAATGAAACTCTACTGAAGAACAAGGCTAAAAGGATGGGAGTGACTTGGAACCCACTGGTGGTAAGCTGTTAGAAAAATGAGAAGGTGAAATAGAAATAAAATGACAAAAGGAATCTGGCCTTGTTTTCTATGAGATGAGCCTCTCATACTTTTTACATTGTAATTGTTGCAGAGTTCATAGCATGCACTTATTGGATATTCAGGGTTGAAATAATTTATTCAGAGAATACCTTGGGGAAAAGATATGTATGTAGTATGTAGGATGAAGCCATCTGGCTGTCTATATGGATTAAAACAGCAAAATCATTTAAATGGAACTGTATATGTATAATAAGTGATATAAAATTATATATATCATTGTGTGTAAATTCCATGAGTTGAAGTGAATAAATCATAATTCCCTGTCCTTTGGGGTGGTGGTGCTATATTGTAGGTAAAAAGATTAAGACTGGAAAGCTATTGTGGCTTTATACTATTAAAAGCTTTGTTTGGAAACACTGAGTTAAGGTTTCCAAAAACTGGGTTTGCTTTGTAGTAATCAAAATATAAACATTTAATGAGCATGTTTCTTGTTGGCTGAATATTTTTGATGGTGTAAAAAGTACTTATGTAGCTGAGTATCTGCCTTTTTCAGGTAATTATAACTATTTGTGGCAACAGTTTGTGCTGGCTAGAAGAATGCAGAAGTGGCAGCTTTTTACTTTTCCTCTGCATAAGGAAGCATAAAAAGTTTTCATAGCCAAAAATGCTTATAAGGGAATGATAAGCACTAAAACCAGGAGTTAATACATCAGGGAGGAGAGAAGGGTATTGATGTTTTGTTTTAGTTTTTAAAACTTTTAAATCAAGTTTAACACATGTAAAGTGCAGCTCATAAGTATACGGATTGATGAATTTTCAGTGTATAACTACTATTCAGATTAAGAAGTGGAACATATGTATTGGGACTGTTTGATTTTTTTTCCCCCAAGCTGGGTAGTGGGCATGTGAGTATTTGTCGTGTCATTCTTTTTTCTTCCTCTTTTTTAAAGCTTTAAAGTTTATCTACTGTGTTTTTAAAAAATCATCTCAGAAGAAAATATGGTCTTTAGTGATCTGGAAATGTCAGAAAACCCACTGACTTTAGTTGTTGAGAAAGTACTTTAGGGAACTAGGTTTTTTCCATGTAAGCCTTTGTCTCCCATGTATCTGATAAAAGTTTAGAAGCCTGATATAGGCCCAAGTGACTGAACACTTTAAAATGGAAAAAGAACATAAACAAAACTGTGTGGGATCAAAGTAGTATACATTATTAGTACTTTTTGAAATGGTACTTTCCTTTTATAATTGAAGTATAGGGAATTCCTTGGAGGTCCAGTGGTTAGGACACAGCGCCTCCATTGCTGAGGACTCAGATTCAGCTCCTGGTCGGGAACTAAGATACCGCAAGCTGTGTGGTGTGGCCACAAAAAAAAAAAAAAAGAAATACTATAATTGCAGTATAAAATATGGCCCCTCAAATTTGTGGGCATTGAAGTGTTTTATCACTAAATCACAATGATGTTTTAAGAAGGAGATTCCTTATAAGTTCTGTAATGTAATATTCAAGGTATAGAAAGAAACGAGCTGTTAAGATATTTATAGATATTAAATCTAGTAAAGATTGTATATCTATTGTAGAAATTATTTGTGTAGTATGTTTAATCTTAAGGGGTTTCCTGAAATTAGTTTTCCATCTACTTTTGTGGGGTTTTTGTGTTGTTTCGTTTCTTTTTGGAGTCAGTTGCTGTTCAGTTGCCAAGTTGTGTCCAACTCTTTGTGACCCCATGGACTGTAGCCCGCCAGGCCTCCCTGTCCCTCAGCATCTCTCAGAGTTTGCCCAAGTTCATGTCGATTGAATCAGTGATGCCATCCAATCATTTCATCCCTCTTCTGCTTCTGCCTTCAGTCTTTCCCAGCGTCAGGGTCTCTCCATTGAGTCGGCTGTTCAGAGCTGTTAGTGATTGCCTTCCGCTCTTCCTTCTGAGCTAGGGGGCTCATCTTTTGGTGTCATTATCTTTTTGCCTTTTTATACAGTTTATGGGGTTCTCATGGCAAGACTACTGGAGTGGCTTGGCATTGCCTCCTCCAATGGACCACGTTTTGTCAGAATTCTCCACTGTGACCGTCTGGCTTGGGTGGCCCTGGATGGCATGACTCATAGCTTCATTGAGTTATTCAAGCCGCTTCACCATGACAAGACAGTGATCCATGGTTTGGAGGCAGGAGAGATATTTACTCCTCAAATGTGAAGATTTCTAAAATTTGATTTATTTTCACATATGACAAATCTTTCTGTATATCTCATTTTATGAAAGTGTTGAGTTATTTTTCTCAATTGTTCTCACCAGTAGGCTTTTTCTAATTAAGTTATGGCCTGCTATGGTATGGAAAAGCCACTTGTAAAATATTACCATAAAAATGTTTGGTCATTAGCTTTTCCTCCGCTACTGATTTATGTGTATAAACTTATTAGAATGTTAATATATTAAAAACGACTCACTAATGAATAATTTTGTTTCTTTTTTCTTGTCCAGAAGCCAGTATAGCAGTGTAGATGAATAACTGTTTCTGGTGTATTTATGTGTATTTGTTCTTCAAAGAAGTTGTTAGGGCACATTGAGTTTTTGTTTATTTTCCTATTTTCCCTTGACAGACAGTTGAAGAAATGGCTGGTCCTAATCAACTCTGCATTCGCCGCTGGACTACCAAGCATGTAGCTGTTTGGCTGAAGGATGAAGGCTTTTTTGAGTATGTGGATGTTTTATGCAACAAGCACCGACTTGATGGAATCACATTGCTTACATTGACTGAATATGATCTCCGATCTCCTCCTCTGGAAATCAAAGTCTTAGGGGACATTAAAAGGTTAATGCTCTCAGTCCGAAAATTGCAGAAAATACATATTGATGTTTTAGAAGAGATGGGATACAACAGTGACAGTCCCATGAGTCCCATGACTCCATTGATCAGTGCTCTTCAGAGTGCAGAGTGGCTCTGTAATGGGGAGCCTTCACATGACTGTGATGGACCCATCACTGATTTGAGTTCTGATCAATACCAGTATGTGAATGGTAAAAACAAACATTCTATTCGAAGATTGGACCCAGAGTATTGGAAGACCATACTGAGTTGTATATATGTTTTCATAGTATTTGGATTTACGTCTTTCATAATGGTTATTGTCCACGAGCGAGTGCCTGACATGCAGACCTATCCACCACTCCCAGATATATTCTTAGACAGGTAAGTTTTCTTTCTAGTTACCAAATTTGTAGAAGATAGCTATAATAGCAGTGATAATATATTCATGACAATTAGGTTGTTTATTACTGTTGCTTTGGTTGATACATACTTTCCCTGTCTCTTATACACATCTTATGCAACAAGCACCGACTTGNCTTCCTTCTGAGCTAGGGGGCTCATCTTTTGGTGTCATTATCTTTTTGCCTTTTTATACAGTTTATGGGGTTCTCATGGCAAGACTACTGGAGTGGCTTGCCATTGCCTCCTCCAATGGACCACGTTTTGTCAGAATTCTCCACTGTGACCGTCTGGCTTGGGTGGCCCTGGATGGCATGACTCATAGCTTCATTGAGTTATTCAAGCCGCTTCACCATGACAAGACAGTGATCCATGGTTTGGAGGCAGGAGAGATATTTACTCCTCAAATGTGAAGATTTCTAAAATTTGATTTATTTTCACATATGACAAATCTTTCTGTATATCTCATTTTATGAAAGTGTTGAGTTATTTTTCTCAATTGTTCTCACCAGTAGGCTTTTTCTAATTAAGTTATGGCCTGCTATGGTATGGAAAAGCCACTTGTAAAATATTACCATAAAAATGTTTGGTCATTAGCTTTTCCTCCGCTACTGATTTATGTGTATAAACTTATTAGAATGTTAATATATTAAAAACGACTCACTAATGAATAATTTTGTTTCTTTTTTCTTGTCCAGAAGCCAGTATAGCAGTGTAGATGAATAACTGTTTCTGGTGTATTTATGTGTATTTGTTCTTCAAAGAAGTTGTTAGGGCACATTGAGTTTTTGTTTATTTTCCTATTTTCCCTTGACAGACAGTTGAAGAAATGGCTGGTCCTAATCAACTCTGCATTCGCCGCTGGACTACCAAGCATGTAGCTGTTTGGCTGAAGGATGAAGGCTTTTTTGAGTATGTGGATGTTTTATGCAACAAGCACCGACTTGATGGAATCACATTGCTTACATTGACTGAATACGATCTCCGATCTCCTCCTCTGGAAATCAAAGTCTTAGGGGACATTAAAAGGTTAATGCTCTCAGTCCGAAAATTGCAGAAAATACATATTGATGTTTTAGAAGAGATGGGATACAACAGTGACAGTCCCATGAGTCCCATGACTCCATTGATCAGTGCTCTTCAGAGTGCAGAGTGGCTCTGTAATGGGGAGCCTTCACATGACTGTGATGGACCCATCACTGATTTGAGTTCTGATCAATACCAGTATGTGAATGGTAAAAACAAACATTCTATTCGAAGATTGGACCCAGAGTATTGGAAGACCATACTGAGTTGTATATATGTTTTCATAGTATTTGGATTTACGTCTTTCATAATGGTTATTGTCCACGAGCGAGTGCCTGACATGCAGACCTATCCACCACTCCCAGATATATTCTTAGACAGGTAAGTTTTCTTTCTAGTTACCAAATTTGTAGAAGATAGCTATAATAGCAGTGATAATATATTCATGACAATTAGGTTGTTTATTACTGTTGCTTTGGTTGATATATACTTTCCATTTACTTTATCTGGTAATATGTAAAGATAGTCTTTGGAATTGCCTTTTTCCCTTAAACTAGACCTCAAGTTTCTACTCATCTACTCTAGATAAGTAGAAAGAACCGCTCCTTATTTTATTTTTCTGTGTTATATTTCTGTTTTTCTATGTTATAGCTGTAATGTTTTCTATATTTATGTTATAGCTCCTTGGGCACTTCATATTTTAAAAGGGTTTCCTGGAATGTTATTTGTAATAAATGGAATTAGGTTATTAGTATTTTTTAAATGGAATTAGGTTATTATTATTTTTTAAATGGAATTAGGTTGTTATTATTTTTTTTAAAAAGATGAACAGGGTTTTGCTTTTCTAAAAATGTGGGGAAGTCTCCTGTATCATCAAATAAATTAGAATTGTCACAGATGCTACAAACTGATTGTTGATAGTATTCTGTTGATTTATAAATACTGAATTCATAAAAAAGAATAGAGTATATTAAATGAAAAATAAGAATAGAACAAAACTTAAAACTATTCGTGTTTATATTTGTGATTTTAAAACGTCATTTTTAGTTTGCTTTGCTATCTTATTGTTTTTATAAAATATTGTACCCTTCTTATGGTTTGTTTTTTTTTTAATGAAGTGAATTACAGTGTCCACATTAAGGTGGCAGAATGACACATATATCACATTTTATTCTCTCTCAATCCCTGACAAAAAGCATAGTGAAGAAGTTGTGTTTGTTTGTTGGTCTTAAATTATAAACACAAGGAAAGGGCAGATAAGAGAGGAGAAAAGAGCTGTACATTTTTGAAAGTTTGAAAGCAGATGGGTAAGGAGCAACAAGCAGAGCTAAAGTAAACTAATTCTAAAGCAGCCATCAGGAAAACTGAGAAACAACCCAGTCTATATTGCAGATTTCTCAAAGCTCTGGATACTGTAGGTGAAAGGGTNTGTACATTTTTGAAAGTTTGAAAGCAGATGGGTAAGGAGCAACAAGCAGAGCTAAAGTAACCTAATTCTAAAGCAGCCATCAGGAAAACTGAGAAACAACCCAGTCTATATTGCAGATTTCTCAAAGCTCTGGATACTGTAGGTGAAAGGGTAATGCTAAAAAAAAGAGAGAGAGAATTGAATGAAAGCTGTTTAAGAAACTGTTAGATCCCTGTATCTCCTTCCCTGTTTTATCGTACACAATTTTTCCAACAGAAGACCCTAAGGAAGTAAAGAAGACAGCTTGTGGTAAGGGTACTCTAGGCAGAAGAACAGAAGGCAATGTCACCCCACTCCAGTACTCTTGCCTGGAAAATCCCATGGACGGAGGAGCCTGGTAGGCTG
Source organism: Raphicerus campestris (assembly GCA_006410735.1). NCBI lineage: Eukaryota > Metazoa > Chordata > Mammalia > Artiodactyla > Bovidae > Raphicerus > Raphicerus campestris. The sequence continues at coordinate 70,316 of SJYW01033884.1, read as the reverse complement.
CAGTCCATGGGGTCACGAAGAGTTGGACACGACTGAGCGACTTCACTTATACTTTTCACTTTCATGCATTGTCAAGGAAATGCCAACCCACTCCAGTGTTCTTGCCTGGAGAATCTCATGGATGGGGGAGCCTGGCGGGCTGCCGTCTGTGGGGTCACACAGAGTCAGACATGACTGAAGCGACTTAGCAGTAGCAGCAGCAGACAGAAGAAACAGCAGGGTGCAAAAGTGCTGAATTGTTAGTAGGCTCAGCATGTTTAAGGAGCACCAGCTGAGAAATGGGGAGAACAGTTGGAGATGAGATCTAAGACCAGACAGGAATCCAGACTGTATATGTACTTGTTGACAGTTGTAAGGACTTGAGAGCTTTCATTCTAAGTGAAAAGGGAAGCCATTGAAAAGCATTTAGGATAAGAGTAGAGTGGTCTAACGTCCATTTTTAAAGGGCACTCTAATGGTTGTATTGAGAATAGCATGAGGATGGGGATGGGAAAGCAGAGGTTAGTTAAGTTATTGGAATTCATCTAGACAAAGATGCGGTGGGTTGGATTAGGATAGTAGTGGTACACGCATACATACATGTGTGTGTGTTTGCAACAAGATTTGCTTGTGGATTTGCATGTAAGGTGTAGGAAAAAGAGAGAATTCAAGGATTATTCCAAGATTTTTGCCTTGAGCATCTGGAAGGATGAAGTTGCTCTTTATAGAGATGGGAAGACTGTGGAAAGACTTTCAACTTCTTGGAGAGAAAAATGAGGGTTTGGTTTTAGACATGTCATATTTGAGGTATGTTTTACACCAAATCAGATGTCAAGTAAGAGATGGGAAGTTGAGTTAAAGTTCAGAGAGTCTGGGCTGAAATTTGGGAGTTAATGAGCATAAGTAAAGCTGTGATAATTGATTAATGTCTCCTAGGTATTGAGTTTAGAAGGGAAAGAAAGAAGATTGAAGATTGATCTCAAGAATAAGTATAATATCTAGAGGTCAGAAAAGTAAGTAAAAAACCAGTAAAGAAGAAAACTGAGGAAATCAGGGCAGAGAGAACAAGAGAATATTCTGGAAGTTTGTTTGTTTGTTTGTTTGTTTAAGTATTTTTAGAAGACAGGAATAATTTATAATTAGCTGTGTCAGATGCTACAGGGGGGTCAAGTAAGATGAGGTTAAATGACTGTTGACCTTGACAAGGGCAAAAGCCTGATAGTAGTGGATTCAAGAGAGAATGTGAGACTGGAATATACCCAAAGGTGTATCTCCACACATATGAAGCAGCATATGTATAGAGTTATTCATTGTGACATTATGTGTAAAAATTATAAATATTGGAAATACTTAAATGCTTGTCCACAGAAAACTGGTTGAATACACTGTGGTATACTTACACAATAGAGTATTATCTAATCATAGAAAAGAATGAGGAAGATTTCTGTGAACTGATAATGAAATGGTTTGTAAGAAAAACTCAGTAGCAATGAAGCACCGCGAGCATCCAGATCATGGTTTCTAAATCCCAATCTCTACTAAAGGGACAGACCAGGACTCCTTAGAGAAATGGCTGATTTTAAGTTTGGAGCATGGTAAGCATAAAATAAGCCTGAAATAGATCTTATGCCATAAAGCAAGGAAGTAGAAACCAGTGGAAACCTATCAAAATAACATATCTGGTTTTAAGAGGCTCCCAGTAATCAAATTAGGACAGTCAGGACATCAAGAAGCATAATGATGGTAATGAATTATAATATACTGAGTAAGAATCTATGGACCCATAGTGATAAACAAAACCAAGATGTTCCTCAAGGGAATTATAAGAGAAGTGGAAGAGCCAAAACCAAGCACAGCACATGAACTTTAACTGGATCCTTGATCAAGAAAAAAAAAAATTCTGCTGTAAGAACATTTTAGGGATAACTAGGAAAATTTGAATATAGATTGCATATCAAATGATACAGTATAATACTAAGTTACAGTTTCTGGGTATAATAGTGTATTGGGTTATAAAGACGGTGCCCTTGATCTTAGGACATA
>SJYW01033884.1:50790-64957 GCA_006410735.1 Raphicerus campestris | reverse complement strand
AAGCACAGCACATGAACTTTAACTGGATCCTTGATCAAGAAAAAAAAAAATTCTGCTGTAAGAACATTTTAGGGATAACTAGGAAAATTTGAATATAGATTGCATATCAAATGATACAGTATAATACTAAGTTACAGTTTCTGGGTATAATAGTGTATTGGGTTATAAAGACGGTGCCCTTGATCTTAGGACATATATGTTGAAGTGTTTACAGGAGAAGTAATGGTGCCCTTGATCTTAGGACATATATGTTGAAGTGTTTACAGGAGAAGTGTCATAATGTTTGCAACTTTTCAGGAAAGATTTAGTCTCAGAAAAGTGTGTGTGTGTGTGTGTGTCGGTATGTATAGAAAGAGAGAAATAAAGCAGATGTGGGGAAATGTTATTGTAAGCAATCAATAAATTTAAATAAAAAATATAAAGGGTTTATTCTTTAAAGGTTTTTTTTGTTATCAGAATTTTTCAAAGTTAAGAAAAGGGGAAGGACAAAGAAATGATGTGAGAGAGAGGAGGAAAATGGGAGGAGAGAAACTGGAAACAATCAAGTCTTACAGGCCCCTAGAAGTTTTTCTGTAAGGGCAGCAGAGAAATGGAGCTGTAGCTTAGAGAGGAGTCACCAGGGTTTTATTTTGGATGGACTATATTGTATAGCGTGGCTGTTGTATTGATGATGGGAATGACCCAATTTAAGGGAAAGTATATGAGAGAGTATAATGGAGTAATGTCCTTAAGTAGATAACAAGGGGTTGGATCTTGTAGGTGGGCGAGGCGGGTCTTAGTGACACAATCTAATCATTCACAAAGGGGAGGATAGAAAATATGGAAACAGGTATAAGATTGCCAGTTGTGTTGGCAGAGCATGAGGAAGTACTCTGCTGATTGTCTTTATCTTCTCTGAAAACAGATTTAGAAGAGAGAGAAGGTCAGAGGTTTGCGGAGAAAGGACAAGTGTGAAATGGCCGTCTATGAATGAACAGACTTGTGTGAGGTTAGCAGCAGCACTAAGGGGCTGCTTGAAGTTAATAGTCAGGTTGACTTCGTGTTTTTTCACCACTCAACTGCACAGATACAGGTATAGAATAGGTAGATAGTTGGATTTCAGCGAGGTCAAAACTTTGCTGGGCAGTACAATAAAGGAAGAAGAAAGAGTGAGTGTAATGACTGACTGTAAACTTAGGTGGATAAGGACGGAGGGGAGGATATGAAGTAGGTGAAGGACAGAGGAAGTGTTATTAAGATCTATGGATTTGGGGTCTCAGAATTATTAAAGTTGGAGAACTAGGAGGAGTAAGATGGTAAAACAAGAAATGTTGATTAGTATAGGATTCTTGACCTTCAGCTGTGAAGAAGAATCTTGGTGATAAGATCCAGTTTATAACAGTGGGTGTAGGTCACTGAAGTAGAGTAAAAGAAGTTGGAGGAAAGGTAAAAAGAGGAGTGAAAAGAACAAATATCACAACAAAAGAAGCTTTGGAGAGAGTGATATTGAACCAGAAACTAAAATCTCAAATCAGAGAATGGATGCTGAGGTTCTGTAGATGGCTATAACAAGGCTTAATGAGAAAAAAGAGGGGAAATGATCATGAGGATTTTATTTTAAAGTGTACAGTCGAGTGGGTTTTAGTATATTTATAAAGTTGTGTGGCCATCACCACTACTTCCAGAACATTTTCAACACCCTAAATAAAGTCATATCATCAGCCACACCCCATTTCCCTCCTCCCTCTAGGCTTTGGCGAGCAGAATCTACTTTCTGTGGATTTATCTGTTCTGGACATTTCATATAATGGCTGTATACAACGTGTGGCCTTACTTTATGTCTGGCTTCTTTAATTTAGCATACTGTTTCTCAGATTCACCCATATGAGTAGTATGCACCTGTACACCATTCCTTTTTATTACAGAATATTATTTCATTGTATGGATATGCTGCGTTTAGCTTATCCATTCATTAATTGATGAATGTTTGAGTTGTGTTCACTTTTTGGCTACTATTGATATTTCTGCTATGAACATTCATATACAAAGTTGTGTATAGACATATGTTTTCAGTTTGCAATAGGGATTTGAAACCAAATTCTGCCTAACATGCTACATTGCCACCAGCTACAAAGCCTCATCCTCTTAAATATCTAAACTTCATTCACAGGAGAACGGTAGCAGGAGCTTCAGCATTCCTTCTGTATCCTCTTGGATTGCTTTTCCATTTTCTTGCACATTTATACTCCCAGCATCCAGCAGTTGTATGTCTTTGTTAGAGGACTGCTCTTGGGCTGTTGGGATATACTTTGCCTGCTTAGAGAGAGAACCAGACATGCTTGGAACTTTACGTCCCTGAAGCAGCAGCTCCTAACCGATGATGTTAGGTGGGGTATATGTATTTCATTTGTCTTTACCCAAGTTAGGACAACTTTTAGGTTGGACCTGCACTGTCTCCCAGATTCCCCACAGGTTTGAGTCCGTTGCCCTCGCCTGAGTTTACCACGGAGGTTTGCTTGTTGTTTCACCCTTGGCTTCCTGATCTCCTTTCCCCACTACGCTATGATTTTCCCTTGGGAACATTCCTAATCACTTTCACAGTGATCTTTGTTGTGTCAAGCTTACTTGACACAATTCCAAGAGCTTCAGCACATCATAAACAAAAAATTAGGAAAGTGGGCCTGCTTTTAGAGGCAGGCCCACTTACATATGAGGAGAGATGGCTAATAGCCGTAACAACAAGAGAGGAAACAGAAGCACTGTAAAAAGCACACATAATTGAAAAACCACATCAATCTGGGGCGTGACTGCCTTTCATTTCTCAGTAGTCCCTGGGGTCATTACTTTGTCCAGTGTAATAATCTGTGTTCATAGTAATGACTCTGAATTATGAAAGAAAATTAAATTCTATCCAGAAAAAAAAGGAATAACATGTGTATTGCACTTTAGAAAGCATTGCATCAAAATAAATTTGAGATATTGAAAATACATTTGACAATTTCCTTATAATGCTTCACTAAAAAACAAACAGGAAAAAGTGGAGATGGGGATTCCCAATAATCCAATGAAGGCAGAAGCAGTGATAATGAAAATTTGTAAAGTAGAAAGCTAAGTGCCTGTTGTGAGATTGAGGACTAACGGTGCCTAAGAGGTGAGTTTATTCGTACTGCGGTGCTCCAGAAAAACTTTCAAAACAAGAGGCATCAAGCATCTCTGAAGACAGGGTATAGATAAGAGCTAAATATGGGAGAACTGGTTAAAATTTTACTTAAGACCTGTTCTACTGCAACTGAAGACAGGTAGTTTGTTCTCGAACATAGTTGATGTGAGGGTCTCTGGACTCGGGGACACCATTCTCAGATGAGAACAAAGGTGCATGTTTTCCTTGTATTTTCAAGGTGATTAACTATAAATCTATGGACTGATCACAAGACATCAAACTCCCTTCCTTAAGTAGCCAGACTGACTTCCTATGCCCAGTCATACCAGCCCCAATCCTCCAAGCAAGGAAACAAATTTCTCTCCTTGGAAAACCTGCCGAAGAGAAAAGGACTGTAGGTACCGGAGGGTGCACTGCCTTCAGTATTAATAGGTTGTGGCGCATGGGCTCAATAGTTGCGGGTCCCCGCTCCAGACCACAGGCTCAGTGGTTGTGGCGCGTGAACTTAGTAGCTCCACAGCATGTGGCATCTTCCCAGATCAGGGATTGAACCCCTGTCTCCTGCATTGGCAGGTGGATTCTCTCCCCTTGAGCCACCAGGGAAGCTCTTGATAGTTTCTTAAAAAGTTAAACATATTCTTAACATAGAACTCAATGATGTCATTCCTAGGTATTTGCCCAANCACGTGGGCTCAATAGTTGCGGGTCCCCGCTCCAGACCACAGGCTCAGTAGTTGTGGCGCATGAACTTCGTAGCTCCACAGCATGTGGCATCTTCCCAGATCAGGGACTGAACCCCTGTCTCCTGCATTGGCAGGCGGATTCTCTCCCCTTGAGCCACCAGGGAAGCTCTTGATAGTTTCTTAAAAAGTTAAACATATTCTTAACATAGAACTCAATGATGTCATTCCTAGGTATTTGCCCAAGACAAAAGAAAACATATGTCCATGCAAAGACCTGTTCATAATCACCCAGACCTGGAAATAGCCCAGAATACCAATAGCTTGTGAATGGATAAGGAAATTGTGGACAAAGAATTGTACACACAGTTACATGGATGAATCTGAAATACGTTATGTGAAAATAGCCAGATACAAAAGGTGTTTGGACAAACATTGTGTGATTGCCTTTGTATGTCATTCTAGAAAAGGCAAACCTGTAGGCATCAGAAGTCAGATCAGCGATTACCCCGCAGCTGAAAGTAAAGGAGACTGATGACAGTGCAGGGACACGAGAGAAGTTTTTGGAGTGATGAAAGTGTTCTGTATCTTTATTGTAGTGGTGTTTGCATGACTGAATGTTTGTCAAAACTCGTGGAACTCCATAGCTAAAAATGGTGAATTTTTGTAAATTAAACCTCAGTAAATTTGACATTAAAAACAAGTTCTAGTCCCTCATCTGAGAAAATAATTCAGGGATACACTACATCAAAACTAAGAAGTAAATTGAGAAAGAGGAGGACATGGGATTCAGGAAATAGTGAATCCAATATAGAAAAGAAGAATTCCCAAGATGAGGGTTAAGTTTTACTCTAAGAAATGCCATGCAGAAGGAGTAGAAAATGCAGGCTTTCTAAAGGAGGAGCTCTTGGATAGATTTCTCTATCTCAAGTCTCAATGTCTTGATATTGATAGAATAGTCTGGAAGTGAATTGGCGATAGGCACCCAAGAAACAGAACAAAAAGTTACTAGCTCCAGAGAATTGTAAGAAGTTGTACGAGAGATTGTCTTCCATTATCTTAACTATGAACTGCACGTAAAATTTTACATTAAGTAAAAGCCAAAGTTATTTGAAACAAAATTATGAAACGATATTGAGAGCATGGGAGAGAAAGAGAATGTGTGTGTGTGTTTATATGTGCTTTTGTGTGTGTTACTAGAAGATACACTGTCAGATAAAACACAAGAATGAAAGTGATTGCCTTTGGGGAGCAAGAATTATGTTTAGGCTGAGGATGAGGCAGAAACCTTACTTTTACCATAAAAACTGTGTGCTTTGTTGCTCGGTTGTGTCTGACTCTTTGGGACTCTATGAACTATAGCCCACCAGGCTCCTCTGTCCATGGGGATTCTCCAGCCAAGAATACCGGAATGGGTTGCCGTGCCCTCCTGCAGGGGATCTTCCCTGCCCTGGGATCAAGCCCAGGTCTCCTACATTTCAGGTGGATTCTTTACTAGCTGAGCCACCAAGGAAGCCCACAAACATATATACCTTTTTAAAAATTGTTTTAAAAGGTTTAAGTTTTTAGAATTCATTTAAAGGAATCTTTTATCTGAAAATTTGTATTATGTGAAATAACCCTTTTCCCCATAATGCCAGATAAATAAGGCAACAACAGATTAAAAATACACAAGAGGAATTTTTTTTCTGAGCTAACAGGTAAAAGATGAGTCCCTGAATGAAAATGATCGTCTCTCTTCAGTTACTCTGAATAAGGTTTGAGTAGACTGTTCATATCTTTCAGATTTCATGTTTTCTTTTAAAAAATACCTTTAGTTCCTTAGTTATAAAATTAATGTGCCATAGTATAGAAAATTTTAGTGTAAATTAACAAAGAATAAAAATAAAACTGTCAGTAATCTTAGCATTCAGTGATGACCTATTTGGGCTAATTCATTTCCGTCTTCTTCCTGCACCACACTTCTCATTCCTCCTCCTTTATTTTTCTTCCTTGTTCTTCTTTTTCTTCCTCTCCTTCTCCTCACCCCCTTCTTTCTTTTTAATTGAGAAAAGTGACACGTCTTTTACTGGTGGGTAATCACAGGTGCTGTGGATTTAGTAAGGAAAGAGAGATCAATGGAAAAGACAGAAGAAACAGAGATATAAAACAAAGGAGGGCAGAGAGAGCCACAAAAAGGAGTAAAACAAAACAAAAACTCGATTTACTTTGAAAACAAAATACACTAAGCAAACAACCGAAAAAGAGAGTCGTGGAGTTCAAGTCCTGGCTGTGGACTCTGAAATGCATATCATTTAAGAAGTGAGCCTTTTCCCCACTTCTCTTTTGGGAGCAGTCCTGTATCTGGGTCTGTCGTGTTACGGGGAAGGAGAAAAGAGTTGTTACTTCTCTGCAGAGAACCATAGCTGGGAATCACAGACAACAGAGAGGTTCAGATAGTTTCATAAAACTATTTTATGAAATAGTTTTTTTTTCTCGGGTTCTCCAGATGCCATCTTCTAAAAGAGGTCACAGTCAAAGAAAATACCTTTAAGGTCATTACTAGAAGAGTATCTTATTGAAAAGGGTGGCACCATTTGCATACATGTACTTCATCAGTCCAAACATGTAACTTTCTTCCTTTCCAGCGTTCCTAGAATTCCATGGGCCTTTGCCATGACAGAAGTATGTGGCATGATTCTGTGCTATATTTGGCTCCTGGTTCTTCTTCTTCACAAGCACAGGTACCTCTCTTATTTAAAATTACGAGACTGAAAATGTTTTGACTGTCTTACGTAAAGGTCATCAAACCTTGTTTCTTCCNCAAAAGACGAATGGTCAATAAGGAAGTGAAAAAATGCTTACCGTCACTAGTCACTGGGGAAACGCAAATCAAAACCACAATAAGGGGCTTCCCTGGTGCTCGGTGGTAAAGAATCTGCCTGCCAAAGACCCCACTTGCCGCGGAGCAACTAAGCCCACGTGCCATAACTACGGGGCCTGCGCTCTAGAGCCCAGGGGCCGCACGACCGAGTCCACGTTTCACAGCTACCGCAGCCTGTGCACCCTAGAGCCCGTGCTCAGCAAGGACAGAATCCACCAGAATGAGAAGCCTGAGAACTGCAACTGGAGAATAGGCCCCCCTCTCCCCAACTAGAGGGAACCCCACAAAGCAGCAAAGACCCAGCACAGCCAGAAAACAAAACAAAACACCCACACACAGTAGGGTTCCACCTCACACTCAATAGTGCGACCGCTAGGGAGAAACCGGAACTGCGTGTTGGCTGGTGAAGAGACAGAGAAATTGGAGCCCATCTGCACTGCTGGCGAACGTAAAGTAAAATAAGCTAGCCTCTAAAAGACAAACATGCCCGACTCTATGTACATGAGGCACGCAGAGCAGTCACTTTCATAGAGACAAAAGCAGACTTATAGTTGCCAGGGGTTGAGGGGCGCTGTCTGACGGGCTGCAGAGCTTTAATTTTGCAAGATGAAAAGAGTTCTAAAGATGGACGGCGGCGACGGCTACCCAGCAATATGAAGGCACTTAGCGCTGCTGAACTGTACTCTTAAAAGTGGCTAAAATGATCAACGTCATGTGCATTTTACCACAAGTTAAAAAAATTTCCCCAAAGGCTTGGTTTTAAACTGTAACAGGTGCTTTATGGGGAAAGCCCAGGGAGCTATGACGAGGTCCCCCGGGGAGGGACCGAGATCCTGTTTGGTGACTGGTCAAGGAAGTGGTCCCTGAAGAGGTGATATTTAAGCTGAGACCTGGAGCGGGAGGAGGAATTTAGAAATCAAAGGGAAAGGAGGGTCCTGCTGGCAGAAGGAGCAGCACGGGGAAGGCAGGACGCCTGTGGGTTGAGCAGATTGAGAAAAGATGAGGTATTGCGGCAGGAGGTGGGGTGACTCCAGAGTCTAGCGGGAAATCACTGGACGGTTATAACCAGATTCATCATGACTAGATTCTTACGTTCCAGTGCTGACTCCAACTTCATTAAAAAGAGAACTCTCTTTCGCATGTGATCTAGCAGTCTCACTCCTGGGCATATACCCAGAAAAGATGGAAACTCTAACTCAGAAAGAGCCGTGCGTCTGCAGCGCTATTCACAACAGCCAAGACGGAGCAGCAACCTGAGTCATCAGCAGATGCATGGATAAAGCAGATGCGGTCTGCATACACAACGGAAGGCCACTCAGCCGTAAACATGGAATCGTGACGTCGGCAACAAGCCGGCTGGACCCCAGTGAAGTGAGCTGGACACAGACAAACATCGGATGATATCACGCATATGTGGAATCCAAAAATATGATGCAGATGACCTAGGTTACAACATGGAAACCCACTCACAGACACAGAGAACAGAGGGGACTGTGGTGTGTGGGGATAAATGAAGAGTTTGGGATTAATAGATACACATTACTATGTATAGACTAGATAACCAAGAAGGACCTACCGTATACTACAAGGAACTATATCCAATATCCTAAACTATAATGAAAAAGAATAGGAGAAAGAATACACACACACACACACACACACACACGAGTGCTAAGTTTCTTGAGTTGTGTGCAACTCTTTGCGACTCCATGGACTATAGCCGGCCAGGCTCCTCTGCCCGTGGGATTCTCCAGGCAAGAATACTGGAGTGGGTTTTGATGCCTTCCTCCAGGGGGTCTTCTCAATCCAGGAATAGCGCCCGTGTTTCTTACGTCTCCTGCGTTGGCAGGTAGATTCTTTACCACTAGTGCTGCCTGGGAAGGCCGTGTATGTACGTGTGTGTGTGTGTGTGTGTGTGTGTGTGTTAGTGTGTTACTGAATCACTTTGCTTTATATAGGAAACTAATATAACATTGTAAATCAATCCAAAAAAATTAAGACCACTCTTCCTCTCTTACAGAATGGACTGTGGGGGCAAGACTGGAGGGAGGGAGACCAATTAGCCCAGACTAGAGATGGGGGGTGAGGAGCAGCTGGCAAGCGGGGGTGACAGTGGAGGTGGGGAGGAGAGGCAGGTTCAACAGGCAGGTTTGAGTGGAGAGAGGCCAGTAGATGGTGATGAATAAGTGTCCCTCGGGGTTAAGTGTCCCGTCCACAGAAGTGGAAGCCAGGTCTCTGATGGAGCACCTGGGGTCTACGGTGGGCAAGATGGTCAGTGGAAAACAAGTCCCAAGGTCAGAATTGGAAGCAAGGAAGGGAGCAGAGACTGGGGCGAGGGCTTCAGGACTCAGCACATCCGCAGCCCCAGTCCTGCCCCCACCCCGCCCCCATGCTGGAAATGCGCTGGGACACGTGGACTTCCTGGCACCGAGGCAGCCGTCATGCCCAGGAGGACTGGAACACTTCCGCGTGTTCACTGCCGCTGCACAGCAGGGGACAGCCTGGTGGGATCAGCCCGCATGAGGCTCTTATGGAAAGACCAGAAGCTGGTTTTGTTTCGGTGGGTACCCTAAGTATCCTGTTCCTATCTCACAACGCTGGGCTCGTGAGAACTAATGACCACCTGAAGTTTTCTGCGCTGCTATGGTAACCCTTCCAGGCGCTGGAAGTGAGACCCTTGCAGAATGGAGGAGACGGAATTGGCAGGATCTGAAAGATGGCTCCCACGACCTTGGGGAAGAAATCTCTATTTAGGCTTATTAAAAAGCCTGCACTGCTCTTCTATGACAACCATGTTTTAATTGCGTGAAAAAAAAAATAGAGAAATACAGTGTTTGGGCTCCTTCATTGCCAGAGGCCACTTGTACTGATGCAAAAAGTAACAGAGGGAGGCCAAAATCAAGATTCTTTACATTGTTTATGACTTCAGTTGCAGTAACTGTACTTCTGAGATTCTTTCTTCACGAAATAATCTTCAATAGGAAATAAAAGCTTTACAGACACAAGCATGGTCGCTGAGGTGGTCATTGTAACAGGCGAAAAATTGAAAACAGTCTTAACTGTCCAAAACAAGGATCAATAAATCCTACCCCATTCCACTCATAATGGAATATTATGTAGCCACTCAAGCTGATGATTACAAAGTATGTATGCCAACCTGGGCAATGCTCATAATACAGAGGAATGCCTGGGTAATTGATTTCAACAACCGAACGACAAATCCACGACGACAAAAACAGCATTCTCAACAAAATCAAGAGGACATGTATAAAATATTAACTGCCCTTCGTGTTGCAGTGGTGGAACTACTGACGCTGTTCTTTGTTCCGCTTTCTTTCATACAATATTTCTATAATGTGTGTGTGCATGAGAACGGGGAGTTATTTTTCATAAGAAAGACCTGTCCCGGTTAGCTTTCTACAGGCGAATGACCTTCCAGCCACGTCTTCGGAATGGATGCAGGGTTCAAGACATTGAAGGAAGTGAGAGCAGGACAGGGAGGCGCGTTTCACTGGTGACTATGAACTTGGCCTTGGGCTTGGTATTAGACGGGGCTGGAGTCTGGCAGGCACCCTGCCGACTGTGTGACCTTGTGTAAAGAAATAACTCAGCCTCTGTGAAGATTCCTTTCTCATCTGCTGCCTGGAGAGGCCAACAGCACCCGCCTCCATAGGGTTTCTGAGGGTTATTTGAAATGAGGACTCGCTTAACAGCACACCTGGCACACAGACTGCCCTCCATAAACATGAGCTATTATTAATATTTTTATTGCCAAGGGACGGGCTTAGAGGGCTATGTGTAGACACTGTTGACAGCCAAAGCGTTCAGATTTCACTGGTCCAGGAGAAGCAGGCTGTGAGGCGTTTGCTCTGAAGGGAGAGTGGCGTTGCTATCGGCTCTCCGTGAAGGGAGGTGATGGTGCATGGCGGAGGCAGCAAGTGGGCTAAGGGTCCCCCACCTTCCGAGGAGTTGCCAAGGGCACCCACGAAAGGGTTCACATAGAGTGGGTTCATGGGTTCCGTCAGGCCATGGAGAAATGTCTGGCCGAGGCCGCCTTAGTGTTTCCCGGACTGTGAAAGTCTTCCTGCAGCTGGTAGGACGCCGTCTTGCACATTTGTAGTGCCACAAAGCTGTCTCCTCTCCTTTGAATGCACCTCCCTCAGGACAGTGGTAAAGAATCCGCCTGCCAGTGCAGAAGATGCAGAGATGTGCATTCAATATCCAGGTCAGGATGATCTCCTGGAGTAGGAAATGGCAACCCACTCCAGTATTCTTGCCTGGAAAATTCCATGGACAGCGGAGCCTGGCAAGCTAGAGTCCATGGGATCGCAAAGAGTTGGATGTGACTGAGTGTGTGCACACACACATGCCCACCCGACTCCTTCCACCTACTGTGATCACCTTCTCTGCCTTCAAGACTTGGCTCAAAAGTCACCTCCTCTGGGAAGCCTTCCTGGATTGCATTGCCCTAGAATGAATCACCCCTCACAGAGAACACCTTTGTGCCTCATACACCATTAGAGCTCAATGTACACGATCTCCCAATGCCTGTATTGAACACAGACTGGGAGATCGTGTACACCTGTGGCTGATTCAGGTCACGTATGGCAAAACCAATACAGTATTGTAAAGTAGAATAAAGTATTAAAAAAAAAAATAGAGCTCAATGTACTTCTGTCGTAACCCATGCTTTGCTTCTCCTTTTGTAGCTCTTGTCGTAACTATTCTAAAAGCAATTCATTATGGAATCATCTGTCTATTGTCTCTGGGATATCTCTCATGTCATGAATGTTATCCTTAGCAATACCTGGAACACAGTGATTGTTTAATCAATGTTGAACAGATCAATCAATGCGTGGAAGAATGCGTTCACTTTTTTGGTGCTCAGTTTTAGTTATTCTGCAGAAGAGCTTTGCTCAGATGGAAGGGAAACTCAGCAGGGCTGGGACAGTGTTGTCTGGTCCATTACTCTCTCGTCATGGAACTCTCATCAGATGCACCGCGCAGACACCTCTCCCAGTGCTGTTGGCAGGCAGCCCTCTGCTCTCAGCCCTATTCAGGGAAGGTTTACTGCAAAGAGCTGCCTCATCCAAGGTTATTGCCTTCCCGGGTGGACACACCCAGCAAGTGATTGGCATGGTCCAGTTCGGACTAGCCCTGGGTGCCCATCCCAGGTCCGCACCCCTGTGGAGGTGGTCAGGGCTGGCGTTGGTCTGCATGTGGCTGCTCTTCTCTCCGCCCCACCCTGCATCTTCTACAGGTGTTCCTCTCAAGAGCTCTCTTGACTTCCCGTGAACCCTGTCTCGGGCTCTCCGTCCCCAAGAACCCATCCTGCAGCATCTTCAGTCCCATGAGGATTGGGGAGCACTGAGCGAAAAGCGAAAGTGTCAGCTGCTCAGTTGTGCCCAACTCTTTGCAACCCCATGGACTACAGCTCACCAGGCTCCTCTGTCCATGGGATTCTCCAGGCAGGAATACTGGAGTGGGTTGCCATTCTATTCTCCAGGGTATCTTCCCAACTCAGGGATCGAACCTGGCTCTCTCACATTTCTGGCAGATTCTTTACCATCTGAGCCACCAGCTACTTACTAAATATTTCCTGAGCAAATAGATGGATGAGCGAATCCCCCTCTGATTGAATGGCTGCTCTGTCTCCCTCTCCTTTCCCTCCAGCCTGTGGGCTGTCTACGGGGGTGACTCTGTTTCCTTCATCTCTGTAATCTCAGCGCCCAGCACTATGCCACCATACAGTAGGTAGTCCATGAGTGCTGGAGAAATGATGGATACATGAGCCCCTGAGGAGGACTGATCAGGGTCAGAGAGTGAGGAGGAGTCTCAGATCTTAAAGGACTCTCTCAGCAGCTTCCTTGCCAAGGGTGGGCCAGGAGCGCGGTTTCTAGGACAGTCAGGTGGGATTGGTGAGTTTCCTCCTCCGCCTTCCTTCTCCAAGGCTCTTTAAATTCCACTTGTTTGAGGAATAGATGCTGGCTCGGAACACAGCCAAGGTTGGTAACAATAAACACCTCTTTAGAAATGACTTCCATTACTTGTGGTCAATTTGAGGCTTGCAGGCCATAGAAACAGGTCTCAGCAGGCTTGGAGTTGTGGGGGATCAGCACAAATTGATTCTGGCAATTAACAAGGCAGTTCCCTAAAGCCCAGACCCAGGAGAGGCTGCCCCCGCCCCCGACACCCTCCCCACACTGCAGCTGGGCTAGTCCAGAAGCAGTCAGGGCAGTGGACAGCATACAGACTTTGATCACCTATGGGCCATCTCCCAGCTGTGTGATCTCAGGCAAACAACCTCACCCCACAGAACCTCAGTTACTTCTCCTGTAACATGGGGCCAGGCCTCCTCTAGGCCAGAAGAGAACCGTAGCCATCACAAGCTAAAGTTTGATTCAGATGAATGGGATCTGAATTCCCCTTGCCCCTCGTTCAGCTGTGTGACCTTGAGAAAGATGCTTACCCTCTCTGAGCCTCAAATATTTCACCTGTAAAATAGGGTTGATAATGCCTTTTCTTAGAAGTCATTGTAAGAATTAAGATTGTATTAAATCCTGACTGAGTGCAGGTTTAATACAGGTTTGCTACTATAATAATTCAGGTTGTGAATGTAGTTCTATTGCTGAGGCAACTATTTTTGAGCATCTGTGGAGTCTACAAAGTAGCTGACAGAGGCTGGACCATCTCCCCATTGCTGGCTGGCCCAGTTTTTTCTTACCAACCTGCATCATTTTTTTTTTTTATATCACACTTCCATTTTCTCTGATTATATAAGTAACACATGTTCATTGTAGTATATTTGGAAACCACAGAAAAGCACAAAGAAGCAAATAAATTTCACCCAGAGATAAACACTGCTAACAGAGTGGCTTATTGTTCTGCTGTCTGTATTCTGGGCCGCGCTCACATATGCATATGTATGTAAATACTGGTGCTTCCTCCCTTAAGTTGAGTCACATGGTATCATATGGTACAAAACTGATCGTAACCTGCCTTTTTGGTTATGGACATTTTCCTGTGTCATAAAATAGTCTTCAAAAACGTGATTTTTAACCTCTCATGGTATTCTATTTTATGGATGTATCCTATATCTTTGTTTTCCTATGAAGGTTTCTCCTCACCCCAAATTTCACAATTGCACACATGACTGTGATAAACATCTCTGTGGCTAAATCTTTGTAGCGTCTTTAGAAATATTTGTAGGAATGAGTTTTCAAGGGGAATTTCTGGGTGAGAAAATATATTTTATGCAGCATTTATGCAGTCATGGTTTCTGTATAATATGATTTATTCACAGGTTAAAAATTAACATGATTTCTAATTATTCTGTTGCCAAAATGCCCCCCAGAAAGGTTTACCAATATTTATGCTTTCTAATATTGCTTGAGTGTACAATCTCCTCATACCAACACTGGCTACCTGAACTTTTTTTTTTTTTAAGCTTGGCCTAATGTGTGTTTTGAAAGTACAAAAATCAAA
>SJYW01033884.1:0-50626 GCA_006410735.1 Raphicerus campestris | reverse complement strand
AAGTTTTTCTGTAAGGGCAGCAGAGAAATGGAGCTGTAGCTTAGAGAGGAGTCACCAGGGTTTTATTTTGGATGGACTATATTGTATAGCGTGGCTGTTGTATTGATGATGGGAATGACCCAATTTAAGGGAAAGTATATGAGAGAGTATAATGGAGTAATGTCCTTAAGTAGATAACAAGGGGTTGGATCTTGTAGGTGGGCGAGGCGGGTCTTAGTGACACAATCTAATCATTCACAAAGGGGAGGATAGAAAATATGGAAACAGGTATAAGATTGCCAGTTGTGTTGGCAGAGCATGAGGAAGTACTCTGCTGATTGTCTTTATCTTCTCTGAAAACAGATTTAGAAGAGAGAGAAGGTCAGAGGTTTGCGGAGAAAGGACAAGTGTGAAATGGCCGTCTATGAATGAACAGACTTGTGTGAGGTTAGCAGCAGCACTAAGGGGCTGCTTGAAGTTAATAGTCAGGTTGACTTCGTGTTTTTTCACCACTCAACTGCACAGATACAGGTATAGAATAGGTAGATAGTTGGATTTCAGCGAGGTCAAAACTTTGCTGGGCAGTACAATAAAGGAAGAAGAAAGAGTGAGTGTAATGACTGACTGTAAACTTAGGTGGATAAGGACGGAGGGGAGGATATGAAGTAGGTGAAGGACAGAGGAAGTGTTATTAAGATCTATGGATTTGGGGTCTCAGAATTATTAAAGTTGGAGAACTAGGAGGAGTAAGATGGTAAAACAAGAAATGTTGATTAGTATAGGATTCTTGACCTTCAGCTGTGAAGAAGAATCTTGGTGGTAAGATCCAGTTTATAACAGTGGGTGTAGGTCACTGAAGTAGAGTAAAAGAAGTTGGAGGAAAGGTAAAAAGAGGAGTGAAAAGAACAAATATCACAACAAAAGAAGCTTTGGAGAGAGTGATATTGAACCAGAAACTAAAATCTCAAATCAGAGAATGGATGCTGAGGTTCTGTAGATGGCTATAACAAGGCTTAATGAGAAAAAAGAGGGGAAATGATCATGAGGATTTTATTTTAAAGTGTACAGTCGAGTGGGTTTTAGTATATTTATAAAGTTGTGTGGCCATCACCACTACTTCCAGAACATTTTCAACACCCTAAATAAAGTCATATCATCAGCCACACCCCATTTCCCTCCTCCCTCTAGGCTTTGGCGAGCAGAATCTACTTTCTGTGGATTTATCTGTTCTGGACATTTCATATAATGGCTGTATACAACGTGTGGCCTTACTTTATGTCTGGCTTCTTTAATTTAGCATACTGTTTCTCAGATTCACCCATATGAGTAGTATGCACCTGTACACCATTCCTTTTTATTACAGAATATTATTTCATTGTATGGATATGCTGCGTTTAGCTTATCCATTCATTAATTGATGAATGTTTGAGTTGTGTTCACTTTTTGGCTACTATTGATATTTCTGCTATGAACATTCATATACAAAGTTGTGTATAGACATGTTTTCAGTTTGCAATAGGGATTTGAAACCAAATTCTGCCTAACATGCTACAGTGCCACCAGCTACAAAGCCTCATCCTCTTAAATATCTAAACTTCATTCACAGGAGAACGGTAGCAGGAGCTTCAGCATTCCTTCTGTATCCTCTTGGATTGCTTTTCCATTTTCTTGCACATTTATACTCCCAGCATCCAGCAGTTGTATGTCTTTGTTAGAGGACTGCTCTTGGGCTGTTGGGATATACTTTGCCTGCTTAGAGAGAGAACCAGACATGCTTGGAACTTTACGTCCCTGAAGCAGCAGCTCCTAACCGATGATGTTAGGTGGGGTATATGTATTTCATTTGTCTTTACCCAAGTTAGGACAACTTTTAGGTTGGACCTGCACTGTCTCCCAGATTCCCCACAGGTTTGAGTCCGTTGCCCTCGCCTGAGTTTACCACGGAGGTTTGCTTGTTGTTTCACCCTTGGCTTCCTGATCTCCTTTCCCCACTACGCTATGATTTTCCCTTGGGAACATTCCTAATCACTTTCACAGTGATCTTTGTTGTGTCAAGCTTACTTGACACAATTCCAAGAGCTTCAGCACATCATAAACAAAAAATTAGGAAAGTGGGCCTGCTTTTAGAGGCAGGCCCACTTACATATGAGGAGAGATGGCTAATAGCCGTAACAACAAGAGAGGAAACAGAAGCACTGTAAAAAGCACACATAATTGAAAAACCACATCAATCTGGGGCGTGACTGCCTTTCATTTCTCAGTAGTCCCTGGGGTCATTACTTTGTCCAGTGTAATAATCTGTGTTCATAGTAATGACTCTGAATTATGAAAGAAAATTAAATTCTATCCAGAAAAAAAAAGGAATAACATGTATATTGCACTTTAGAAAGCATTGCATCAAAATAAATTTGAGATATTGAAAACACATTTGACAATTTCCTTACAATGCTTCAGTAAAAAACAAACAGGAAAAAGTGGAGATGGGGATTCCCAATAATCCCATAAAGGCAGAAGCAGTGATAATAATGAAAATTTGTAAAGTAGAAAGCTAAGTGCCTGTTGTGAGATTGAGGACTAACGGTGCCTAAGAGGTGAGTTTATTCGTACTGCGGTGCTCCAGAAAAACTTTCAGAACAAGAGGCATCAAGCGTCTCTGAAGACAGGGTATAGATAGGAGCTAAATATGGGAGAGGTGGTTAAAATTTTACTTAAGACCTGTTCTACTGCAACTGAAGACAGGTAGTTTGTTCTCGAACATAGTTGATGTGAGGGTCTCTGGACTCGGGGACACCATTCTCAGATGAGAACAAAGGTGCATGTTTTCCTTGTATTTTCAAGGTGATTAACTATAAATCTATGGACTGATCACAAGACATCAAACTCCCTTCCTTAAGTAGCCAGACTAACTTCCTATGCCCAGTCATACCAGCCCCAGTCCTCCAAGCAAGGAAACAAATTTCTCTCCTTGGAAAACCTGCCGAAGAGAAAAGGACTGTAGGTACCGGAGGGTGCACTGCCTTCAGTATTAATAGGTTGTGGCACGTGGGCTCAATAGTTGCGGGTCCCCGCTCCAGACCACAGGCTCAGTAGTTGTGGCGCATGAACTTCGTAGCTCCACAGCATGTGGCATCTTCCCAGATCAGG
Source organism: Raphicerus campestris (assembly GCA_006410735.1). Classification (NCBI taxonomy): domain Eukaryota; kingdom Metazoa; phylum Chordata; class Mammalia; order Artiodactyla; family Bovidae; genus Raphicerus; species Raphicerus campestris. Next base: position 47,503 of record SJYW01033884.1, on the reverse strand, counting down.
GACTGAACCCCTGTCTCCTGCATTGGCAGGCGGATTCTCTCCCCTTGAGCCACCAGGGAAGCTCTTGATAGTTTCTTAAAAAGTTAAACATATTCTTAACATAGAACTCAATGATGTCATTCCTAGGTATTTGCCCAAGACAAAAGAAAACATATGTCCATGCAAAGACCTGTTCATAATCACCCAGACCTGGAAATAGCCCAGAATACCAATAGCTTGTGAATGGATAAGGAAATTGTGGACAAAGAATTGTACACACAGTTACATGGATGAATCTGAAATACGTTATGTGAAAATAGCCAGATACAAAAGGTGTTTGGACAAACATTGTGTGATTGCCTTTGTATGTCATTCTAGAAAAGGCAAACCTGTAGGCATCAGAAGTCAGATCAGCGATTACCCCGCAGCTGAAAGTAAAGGAGACTGATGACAGTGCAGGGACACGAGAGAAGTTTTTGGAGTGATGAAAGTGTTCTGTATCTTTATTGTAGTGGTGTTTGCATGACTGAATGTTTGTCAAAACTCGTGGAACTCCATAGCTAAAAATGGTGAATTTTTGTAAATTAAACCTCAGTAAATTTGACATTAAAAACAAGTTCTAGTCCCTCATCTGAGAAAATAATTCAGGGATACACTACATCAAAACTAAGAAGTAAATTGAGAAAGAGGAGGACATGGGATTCAGGAAATAGTGAATCCAATATAGAAAAGAAGAATTCCCAAGATGAGGGTTAAGTTTTACTCTAAGAAATGCCATGCAGAAGGAGTAGAAAATGCAGGCTTTCTAAAGGAGGAGCTCTTGGATAGATTTCTCTATCTCAATTCTCAATTTCTTGATATTGATAGAATAGTCTGGAAGTGAATTGGCGATAGGCACCCAAGAAACAGAACAAAAAGTTACTAGCTCCAGAGAATTGTAAGAAGTTGTACGAGAGATTGTCTTCCATTATCTTAACTATGAACTGCACGTAAAATTTTACATTAAGTAAAAGCCAAAGTTATTTGAAACAAAATTATGAAACGATATTGAGAGCATGGGAGAGAAAGAGAATGTGTGTGTGTGTTTATATGTGCTTTTGTGTGTGTTACTAGAAGATACACTGTCAGATAAAACACAAGAATGAAAGTGATTGCCTTTGGGGAGCAAGAATTATGTTTAGGCTGAGGATGAGGCAGAAACCTTACTTTTACCATAAAAACTGTGTGCTTTGTTGCTCGGTTGTGTCTGACTCTTTGGGACTCTATGAACTATAGCCCACCAGGCTCCTCTGTCCATGGGGATTCTCCAGCCAAGAATACCGGAATGGGTTGCCGTGCCCTCCTGCAGGGGATCTTCCCTGCCCTGGGATCAAGCCCAGGTCTCCTACATTTCAGGTGGATTCTTTACTAGCTGAGCCACCAAGGAAGCCCACAAACATATATACCTTTTTAAAAATTGTTTTAAAAGGTTTAAGTTTTTAGAATTCATTTAAAGGAATCTTTTATCTGAAAATTTGTATTATGTGAAATAACCCTTTTCCCCATAATGCCAGATAAATAAGGCAACAACAGATTAAAAATACACAAGAGGAATTTTTTTTCTGAGCTAACAGGTAAAAGATGAGTCCCTGAATGAAAATGATCGTCTCTCTTCAGTTACTCTGAATAAGGTTTGAGTAGACTGTTCATATCTTTCAGATTTCATGTTTTCTTTTAAAAAATACCTTTAGTTCCTTAGTTATAAAATTAATGTGCCATAGTATAGAAAATTTTAGTGTAAATTAACAAAGAATAAAAATAAAACTGTCAGTAATCTTAGCATTCAGTGATGACCTATTTGGACTAATTCATTTCCGTCCTCTTCCTGCACCACACTTCTCATTCCTCCTCCTTTATTTTTCTTCCTTGTTCTTCTTTTTCTTCCTCTCCTTCTCCCCACCCCCTTCTTTCTTTTTAATTGAGAAAAGTGACACGTCTTTTACTGGTGGGTAATCACAGGTGCTGTGGATTTAGTAAGGAAAGAGAGATCAATGGAAAAGACAGAAGAAACAGAGATATAAAACAAAGGAGGGCAGAGAGNAAAAATAAGACATAGTGTGAAATCTAAAAGGCAATATAGATCAGTTTATTTACAACAGAAAAACAGACTCACAGACATAGAAAACAGACTTACGGTTACCAAAGGGGAAGTATGTGCATGAGAAAGGAGGGGTGGGAATAAATTAAGAGCATGGGAGTAACGGATACACACCACAGTGCTGTGACATAAAATATATAAGCAACAAGGATTAAGGCACAGTAAAGAAGAAACTAAAGAACTGAGAAAGTTTGTGGATCTGCTATCTGTTGTCTTTGGACACTGAAGAAGATAAGGGACATTTGCTTGATTTTTTAAAATTCTTTCTCCTCACCAGGAGGTGCTTAAGGTAAACCACAGCAATGGTTTTTGCTCCTAAGCAGCAGTTATTTCAGTGCTTTGAAGGTGAGAAGAAAGGTTGATGATTGCTATTCTTGTCACACTTTTAGGCCATATTGCACTTCATTCTCTTTCACTCTGCAGAAATATTTATAACTGGATTGCTTAAAACCAGAGGTGGTTTAAAAACACACGTATCACTGCTGCTTTCTGATTTAACTTTGCCTCACAAGACCCTGTAGATCTGGATGGACCCACTCTTTCAATCAAGAGTTGAGTTTATACGGGAAACCTTGGTAGGTTTGGCAAAGTGCAGCAACCACGTGCAAGGTTTGATGTTTACTTAGTCAAACAAAGTGTTTCTCAAAGTGTGGTCTTTGTGCCACTTCCATTAGAATCACCTGGGCTCTCTTTAAAATCCAGCTTCCTTGTTATCTTCTTCAAAAACCTCACAAAATGATAACTTGGAAGAAAGAAGGCAGAACCCTTTGCTCTGGACTTTCCACCATAGAAGAAAATTCTCCATAAATCTTGTGTTAAGAAATTTTTATTGCATCACTGAGCTTGCAGAAAGACAGGAAAACCCCAAAGATCCCCAAACACACATACATGTGGAGAAGAAAACAAAGAAAAAATAATCTGTGAGGTAAAATCAGAGGAATGAACATGCATCTTTGAAAAAAAGCAGGGTTACACTGGTTGTATTCAAAGCTGAGATAAGGAGACTAAGCCTTAGGTGTGTAACAAAGTTGAGTGGCTGATAGGAAAACTCCCAGATGAAGCTGTGGATCTTGGAATGGGCTAGACTGTTCTCAAGTCAGTAGTGCTAACTGAGTCTCAACAAATTTAATTCTTCTCTGGATGATAGTGTATTCAATTTAGGCTCCTGTGGTATCTCAAAATGTTGGAGAGCAGGGCCTATTAAGAAAAGTAAGAAATGGTAGAATCCTCCTGCTTTGAACTGGGACCCTCTTCATTCAGTGTTAGTTCTTCTCTTTCTTATCTTCTTTTCTTCTTTTTTATAGTACCACNAATAATCTGTGAGGTAAAATCAGAGGAATGAACATGCATCTTTGAAAAAAAGCAGGGTTACACTGGTTGTATTCAAAGCTGAGATAAGGAGACTAAGCCTTAGGTGTGTAACAAAGTTGAGTGGCTGATAGGAAAACTCCCAGATGAAGCTGTGGATCTTGGAATGGGCTAGACTGTTCTCAAGTCAGTAGTGCTAACTGAGTCTCAACAAATTTAATTCTTCTCTGGATGATAGTGTATTCAATTTAGGCTCCTGTGGTATCTCAAAATGTTGGAGAGCAGGGCCTATTAAGAAAAGTAAGAAATGGTAGAATCCTCCTGCTTTGAACTGGGACCCTCTTCATTCAGTGTTAGTTCTTCTCTTTCTTATCTTCTTTTCTTCTTTTTTATAGTACCACAGAGAAGGAAATGGCAACCCACTCCAGTGTTCTTGCCTGGAGAATCCCAGGGACAGAGGAGCCTGGTGGGCTTCCGTCTATGGGGTCACACAGAGTCGGACACGACTGACGTGACTTAGCAGCAGCGCAGCTTCAGTAGTGAACCAGAAATGAAGCAGATCCTGCAGAGACGGAAACCTAGCTTGAAATAATTTCAGTTTCTGAAATTGTATTAAAATGACCCCAGATGGTTAAATCCCTCAACTACTTGCCAAAAGAGATACCAAATCTCTCTTTGGGAAGACAGTGTAGACCTATCAATAAATCTAATTCTAAAAATTTTTATATACAATATCTGGCACTCAAGTAAATAACTAATAAAAAGCACACAAGTATGTAAGAGAATATGACTAAAATTTAAGAGAAACAATAAATAATGGAATAGACCCACAGTGGATCCGGAAAATGGAGGTCCAGACACAGATTTTCAAGTAATTCTGCTGACTAGTGTAAGTAGTGTCCAACTCTTTGCGACCCCATGGACTGTAGCCTGCCAAGTTCCTCTGTCCATGGGATTTCCCAGGCAAGAATACTGGAGTAGGTTGCCATTCGCTTCTCCAGGGGATCTTCCCAACCCCGGGATCAAACAGTCTCCTGCATTGCAGGCAGATTCTGTACCATCGGAGCCACCAGGAAAGCCCCTGCTGACTGGGTTCAAGATAATTTTAAAAGAATAAAATGGAAACTCTAGAAGCAAACACAGTTTTTAAAATCCACGAAATTGAGAATTCAGTAATGACTATGACATCTGGTTGAATCCAGCAGAAGAGGGGATTAATGAATCAGAAGATAATTTGAAGAAAACATATTTTTAAAGATAGAAAATAGATTAAATTTTTGGGAGTACTGAGGGGATAGCCTGAAAAAGGTGTAACTTACAAATAATTAGAGTTCCTTGAGGAGAGGAGAAAGACAATAAAGCAGAAGAACATTTGAAGTGAAAAAATTAAAATCCAGATTTCTGGTCTCCATCCCAGGTGTACACACACTGCAGTTTGAAACTCACCTAACCTTGTGTTCAGTACTTTTTTTGAGGGTGGGAGGAGCATTTTTAAAATGTATAAGCCAAGTCTCTGTACTTAAGAATCTTCTAATCTGTTTTCACTTAAAACATTAAAAAAAAATTAACAGTACAAGTGATTTCATGGAGTTTAAAGTTTTTGTTAGAGATGTGCTTAATGTAAAACTTAGTATTAAATAACAGTATTTTATAGCTTAAATTTAAGAGAAATTAGAGAGTTCATTATATAATTAGTTATTAACCAATTTACAGTGTCATTGATGAGCAAAAAAATTCCCTAGAATCACATATTTAACTTCTCATTAAGTAAATAAGTTATGATAATATATGAGTAATAAAATAACACTAAGCTAAGTGTCAGGCGAGGGACTATCTTCTTTCTTGTGTAACTTTTGCTTTCTCTTAGTCATATTTTCTTACAGTAAAGTGATGCTTTTAGGTCTGCACTGTCCAACATGGCAGGTGCTAGCCACATGTGGCTGTTCAAATTTAATTTAGTGAAAATGAAATAAAATTAAGTTTCTCACTTGTACATTTCAGATACTCCAGAGCCACCTAGAGATGGTTTATTGGACAGTGCATAAATACTCCCTTTCTATCATTGTGGAAGGTCCTGTTGGACACTTCTGTTACATGGTCTCTTAAGATTTCTGTCTTCAAAGAATCTAATGGTTTTCCTGCTTGTTCTCCCTCAAAGTAAACATTAATTGCCTGGGGATATTTTGGTTTGTTTTCTTCTGATCTTTCTTCCTTTTTGGTCACTCTGTTCACAGGTCCATACTTCTGCGAAGGCTTTGTAGTCTGATGGGCACTGTCTTCTTGCTTCGCTGCTTTACCATGTTTGTGACCTCCCTCTCCGTGCCAGGACAGCACCTTCAGTGTACTGGAAAGGTAGCCTGCTGTCTTCTTCACCATTCTTCCCTCTTAACTCTTAGTGTGTTGATGGCGTAGATGTATGTATGAACTAAGGCTTAGATTTTGCTTTTAATATTATTAATTAAATAATGCTTTTTAGCATTTTTGGTATCAGTAATAAATGTGTAGAAATAATTTGATAAAAGTCTTAAGCCGTAAGCCAGAATCTGCCTCCCTGTGACTTCCATCCATCGATCCTAACTAGTTCAGTGTTGTAGAGCTACAGAAAAAAAAGTAGCTTTCAATTATCATTTTTCCTTTCCCACCATCCTCAGAGTCTTTAGTTACTGATATTATATGACTCCGGACCTTTCACTGTCTTCATCACTCCTCTTTAAAAAGCGTTGCGGGGACTTCCCTTGGTGGTGCAGTGTTTAAGACTGCTTCCACTGCAGGTGGCACGGATTTGATTCCTGGTCAGGGAACTAGATCCCACCATGCCACAGCTAAGACCTGGCGCAGCCAAATAAAGTATTAAAAAAAAAAAAGCAATGCAGTTCAACCATATTCCATTTAAAATATAGTACCCACTACTCTAAACTTTACTGTTTTGGCTGCTGCTGCTGCTGCTAAGTCGCTTCAGTCGTGTCCGACTCTGTGCGACCCCATAGATGAAAGCCCACCAGGCTCCACCGTCCCTGGGATTCTTCAGGCAAGAACACTGGAGTGGGTTGCCATTTCCTTCTCCAGTGCATCAGAGTGAAAAGTGAAAGTGAAGATGCTTAGTCATGTCCGACTCTGCGACCCCATGGACTGCAGCCTACCACGCTCCTCTGTCCATGGGGTTTTCCAGGCAAGGGTACTGGAGTGGGGTGCCATTNGTGCAAGGTTTGATGTTTACTTAGTCAAACAAAGTGTTTCTCAAAGTGTGGTCTTTGTGCCACTTCCATTAGAATCACCTGGGCTCTCTTTAAAATCCAGCTTCCTTGTTATCTTCTTCAAAAACCTCACAAAATGATAACTTGGAAGAAAGAAGGCAGAACCCTTTGCTCTGGACTTTCCACCATAGAAGAAAATTCTCCATAAATCTTGTGTTAAGAAATTTTTATTGCATCACTGAGCTTGCAGAAAGACAGGAAAACCCCAAAGATCCCCAAACACACATACATGTGGAGAAGAAAACAAAGAAAAAATAATCTGTGAGGTAAAATCAGAGGAATGAACATGCATCTTTGAAAAAAAGCAGGGTTACACTGGTTGTATTCAAAGCTGAGATAAGGAGACTAAGCCTTAGGTGTGTAACAAAGTTGAGTGGCTGATAGGAAAACTCCCAGATGAAGCTGTGGATCTTGGAATGGGCTAGACTGTTCTCAAGTCAGTAGTGCTAACTGAGTCTCAACAAATTTAATTCTTCTCTGGATGATAGTGTATTCAATTTAGGCTCCTGTGGTATCTCAAAATGTTGGAGAGCAGGGCCTATTAAGAAAAGTAAGAAATGGTAGAATCCTCCTGCTTTGAACTGGGACCCTCTTCATTCAGTGTTAGTTCTTCTCTTTCTTATCTTCTTTTCTTCTTTTTTATAGTACCACAGAGAAGGAAATGGCAACCCACTCCAGTGTTCTTGCCTGGAGAATCCCAGGGACAGAGGAGCCTGGTGGGCTTCCGTCTATGGGGTCACACAGAGTCGGACACGACTGACGTGACTTAGCAGCAGCGCAGCTTCAGTAGTGAACCAGAAATGAAGCAGATCCTGCAGAGACGGAAACCTAGCTTGAAATAATTTCAGTTTCTGAAATTGTATTAAAATGACCCCAGATGGTTAAATCCCTCAACTACTTGCCAAAAGAGATACCAAATCTCTCTTTGGGAAGACAGTGTAGACCTATCAATAAATCTAATTCTAAAAATTTTTATATACAATATCTGGCACTCAAGTAAATAACTAATAAAAAGCACACAAGTATGTAAGAGAATATGACTAAAATTTAAGAGAAACAATAAATAATGGAATAGACCCACAGTGGATCCGGAAAATGGAGGTCCAGACACAGATTTTCAAGTAATTCTGCTGACTAGTGTAAGTAGTGTCCAACTCTTTGCGACCCCATGGACTGTAGCCTGCCAAGTTCCTCTGTCCATGGGATTTCCCAGGCAAGAATACTGGAGTAGGTTGCCATTCGCTTCTCCAGGGGATCTTCCCAACCCCGGGATCAAACAGTCTCCTGCATTGCAGGCAGATTCTGTACCATCGGAGCCACCAGGAAAGCCCCTGCTGACTGGGTTCAAGATAATTTTAAAAGAATAAAATGGAAACTCTAGAAGCAAACACAGTTTTTAAAATCCACGAAATTGAGAATTCAGTAATGACTATGACATCTGGTTGAATCCAGCAGAAGAGGGGATTAATGAATCAGAAGATAATTTGAAGAAAACATATTTTTAAAGATAGAAAATAGATTAAATTTTTGGGAGTACTGAGGGGATAGCCTGAAAAAGGTGTAACTTACAAATAATTAGAGTTCCTTGAGGAGAGGAGAAAGACAATAAAGCAGAAGAACATTTGAAGTGAAAAAATTAAAATAAATCCAGATTTCTGGTCTCCATCCCAGGTGTACACACACTGCAGTTTGAAACTCACCTAACCTTGTGTTCAGTACTTTTTTTGAGGGTGGGAGGAGCATTTTTAAAATGTATAAGCCAAGTCTCTGTACTTAAGAATCTTCTAATCTGTTTTCACTTAAAACATTAAAAAAAAATTAACAGTACAAGTGATTTCATGGAGTTTAAAGTTTTTGTTAGAGATGTGCTTAATGTAAAACTTAGTATTAAATAACAGTATTTTATAGCTTAAATTTAAGAGAAATTAGAGAGTTCATTATATAATTAGTTATTAACCAATTTACAGTGTCATTGATGAGCAAAAAAATTCCCTAGAATCACATATTTAACTTCTCATTAAGTAAATAAGTTATGATAATATATGAGTAATAAAATAACACTAAGCTAAGTGTCAGGCGAGGGACTATCTTCTTTCTTGTGTAACTTTTGCTTTCTCTTAGTCATATTTTCTTACAGTAAAGTGATGCTTTTAGGTCTGCACTGTCCAACATGGCAGGTGCTAGCCACATGTGGCTGTTCAAATTTAATTTAGTGAAAATGAAATAAAATTAAGTTTCTCACTTGTACATTTCAGATACTCCAGAGCCACCTAGAGATGGTTTATTGGACAGTGCATAAATACTCCCTTTCTATCATTGTGGAAGGTCCTGTTGGACACTTCTGTTACATGGTCTCTTAAGATTTCTGTCTTCAAAGAATCTAATGGTTTTCCTGCTTGTTCTCCCTCAAAGTAAACATTAATTGCCTGGGGATATTTTGGTTTGTTTTCTTCTGATCTTTCTTCCTTTTTGGTCACTCTGTTCACAGGTCCATACTTCTGCGAAGGCTTTGTAGTCTGATGGGCACTGTCTTCTTGCTTCGCTGCTTTACCATGTTTGTGACCTCCCTCTCCGTGCCAGGACAGCACCTTCAGTGTACTGGAAAGGTAGCCTGCTGTCTTCTTCACCATTCTTCCCTCTTAACTCTTAGTGTGTTGATGGCGTAGATGTATGTATGAACTAAGGCTTAGATTTTGCTTTTAATATTATTAATTAAATAATGCTTTTTAGCATTTTTGGTATCAGTAATAAATGTGTAGAAATAATTTGATAAAAGTCTTAAGCCGTAAGCCAGAATCTGCCTCCCTGTGACTTCCATCCATCGATCCTAACTAGTTCAGTGTTGTAGAGCTACAGAAAAAAAAGTAGCTTTCAATTATCATTTTTCCTTTCCCACCATCCTCAGAGTCTTTAGTTACTGATATTATATGACTCCGGACCTTTCACTGTCTTCATCACTCCTCTTTAAAAAGCGTTGCGGGGACTTCCCTTGGTGGTGCAGTGTTTAAGACTGCTTCCACTGCAGGTGGCACGGATTTGATTCCTGGTCAGGGAACTAGATCCCACCATGCCACAGCTAAGACCTGGCGCAGCCAAATAAAGTATTAAAAAAAAAAAAGCAATGCAGTTCAACCATATTCCATTTAAAATATAGTACCCACTACTCTAAACTTTACTGTTTTGGCTGCTGCTGCTGCTGCTAAGTCGCTTCAGTCGTGTCCGACTCTGTGCGACCCCATAGATGAAAGCCCACCAGGCTCCACCGTCCCTGGGATTCTTCAGGCAAGAACACTGGAGTGGGTTGCCATTTCCTTCTCCAGTGCATCAGAGTGAAAAGTGAAAGTGAAGATGCTTAGTCATGTCCGACTCTGCGACCCCATGGACTGCAGCCTACCACGCTCCTCTGTCCATGGGGTTTTCCAGGCAAGGGTACTGGAGTGGGGTGCCATTGCCTTCTCCAACTCTTTCAGAGATATATTTAAATAATGGCCGATTTTGTCTTTGTTTTATACTTTATAGGTTGTTTTGGTATCCTATAGACATACCTTCTCTTCTGGCTAAACTGAGAGAGGATAACTTATACAGATGGGAACAAAAAAAAGTAATGAATTATTAAAAAAAATTTTTTTTAAATCATGAAGATCATTTGTGCTTTGTATACAAAATAGGCTGTTGTGACTCATTAAATCTGTACAAAAGGATTTGTTAGCCTCTTTTCTAAGCCTCCATCCTTTAGTTAGGTGTTCCCAAATATTTTAATAATATACTAACACGTTTCTTGTTATTTTAATGTTGTTTGTAAAGTGTAAAACAAATTAAGTGTCAGTTCTGCTGCTGCAATATAAATAGCTGAAATGCCGAGGAGGGAAGATTAAGCAGCCAAAGGAGATCAAGAACTAAAAATATAGCCCTGAGCTAAAGGGTATATAAACTTTCTCGAGGTATAAGGAGACTGACCAGTAAGAAAGGAGGAAGGGCTAATGACATTTAGGATTTACTGTAAAGGAAATCTTTTATTTTTTTAAGGTAAAAGATGCTTTGTTTCTTTTTTTTTTCCTCCCCCAAAAGAGAAAGTACTTCTAGTTATCAAGTTACATAAACTTATTGTAAATTTTCAAATTTTATAAAAATATGTAAATTAAAAATTCCCTTCTTTCACCCCACCCCATAAATAATACTGTTAAAGTTTATATAGCCACACAGACTATTTTTAACCATGCTTGCACATTCACACAAGTTTGTATAGATAGCTGCTTTTTAAACAAAAGATAGGATTATATCGCAGACGTTGTACTTCAGCTTATGTCTTACTTAACAATGTGTTGTTTACTTTTTTCTGAAAAAATACATATAACTATACCTCATCTTTTTAATAGCTGCAGAGTGTTCCATTGTACAGTTTACCACTGTCCAAGTGGCATGCATTTAGGTTATTTTCAAATCTTACTCTTTATTAAATAATGCTATCATAAACATGCTTTTTCACTTATTTAATAGTCTTAAGATAAGTTCCTGGGAGTGGAGTTATGAAATTAAAGGACACCAGTTGTGATGCACATGGCTGCCGTTTTCACTCGGAAAGACTGCTTTCCACTGCTGTCACCACGCCGTGCATGCCACTTTCCCATCACACTGCCAGTACCACGTTTCATCAGTTTTTGGAGTCACTGTCATTCTAATTAATGAAAGGTGATGTCTGAGACTTTTATGGTCTTATATTTTAAATTTCAATCTTTAATCTCTTGACTGAAATAAAAATGCACAGTGTGAGAGCTTTGAGTTTGAGACCAGCCTCTTAGGAACTGTGCTAAACAAGTAAGGGAAGCAGTTATATATCTGATCTTGGAGAAAGTGATCGAGCCACACATCTTGGTAGAAAGTTGCTGCTAGGCATGAGGAACAGATGTCTCAGTCAGTGATTTTAGTGCTTTTCTAAGTATGGGTGCAAGAAATCAGGTTCATAAAATTTTCTCCTGGGCAGGCAGAGAGGAAACTGTCCTGAAGGCCTGCTACTGCTGCTAAGTCACTTCAGTCGTCTCCGACTCTGTGCGACCCCAGAGATGGCAGCCAACCACACTCCCCCGTCCCTGGGATTCTCCAGGCATGAACACTGGAGTGGGTTGCCATTTCCTTCTCCAATGCATCAAAGTGAAAAGTGAAAGTGAAGTCGCTCAGTCATGTCCGACTCTTAGCGACCCCATGGACTGCAGCCCACCAGGCTCCTCCGTCCATGGGATTTTCCGGGCAAGAGTACTGGAGTGGGGTGCCATTGCCTTCTCGGGTTCTGAAGGCCTATTCTGTCTGTTTTTGCAGAAGACAGAGTACCTTATTCCTGGTCTCTGTCCTGATGTCCTTTCAGGGTATGTTGAAGGTCAGGGACTACAGTGGCTAATGACTTAATTCTTGTACAACTGGATAGCAAGTGACATTCTTTNGTGCAAGGTTTGATGTTTACTTAGTCAAACAAAGTGTTTCTCAAAGTGTGGTCTTTGTGCCACTTCCATTAGAATCACCTGGGCTCTCTTTAAAATCCAGCTTCCTTGTTATCTTCTTCAAAAACCTCACAAAATGATAACTTGGAAGAAAGAAGGCAGAACCCTTTGCTCTGGACTTTCCACCATAGAAGAAAATTCTCCATAAATCTTGTGTTAAGAAATTTTTATTGCATCACTGAGCTTGCAGAAAGACAGGAAAACCCCAAAGATCCCCAAACACACATACATGTGGAGAAGAAAACAAAGAAAAAATAATCTATGAGGTAAAATCAGAGGAATGAACATGCATCTTTGAAAAAAAGCAGGGTTACACTGGTTGTATTCAAAGCTGAGATAAGGAGACTAAGCCTTAGGTGTGTAACAAAGTTGAGTGGCTGATAGGAAAACTCCCAGATGAAGCTGTGGATCTTGGAATGGGCTAGACTGTTCTCAAGTCAATAGTGCTAACTGAGTCTCAACAAATTTAATTCTTCTCTGGATGATAGTGTATTCAATTTAGGCTCCTGTGGTATCTCAAAATGTTGGAGAGCAGGGCCTATTAAGAAAAGTAAGAAATGGTAGAATCCTCCTGCTTTGAACTGGGACCCTCTTCATTCAGTGTTAGTTCTTCTCTTTCTTATCTTCTTTTCTTCTTTTTTATAGTACCACAGAGAAGGAAATGGCAACCCACTCCAGTGTTCTTGCCTGGAGAATCCCAGGGACAGAGGAGCCTGGTGGGCTTCCGTCTATGGGGTCACACAGAGTCGGACACGACTGACGTGACTTAGCAGCAGCGCAGCTTCAGTAGTGAACCAGAAATGAAGCAGATCCTGCAGAGACGGAAACCTAGCTTGAAATAATTTCAGTTTCTGAAATTGTATTAAAATGACCCCAGATGGTTAAATCCCTCAACTACTTGCCAAAAGAGATACCAAATCTCTCTTTGGGAAGACAGTGTAGACCTATCAATAAATCTAATTCTAAAAATTTTTATATACAATATCTGGCACTCAAGTAAATAACTAATAAAAAGCACACAAGTATGTAAGAGAATATGACTAAAATTTAAGAGAAACAATAAATAATGGAATAGACCCACAGTGGATCCGGAAAATGGAGGTCCAGACACAGATTTTCAAGTAATTCTGCTGACTAGTGTAAGTAGTGTCCAACTCTTTGCGACCCCATGGACTGTAGCCTGCCAAGTTCCTCTGTCCATGGGATTTCCCAGGCAAGAATACTGGAGTAGGTTGCCATTCGCTTCTCCAGGGGATCTTCCCAACCCCGGGATCAAACAGTCTCCTGCATTGCAGGCAGATTCTGTACCATCGGAGCCACCAGGAAAGCCCCTGCTGACTGGGTTCAAGATAATTTTAAAAGAATAAAATGGAAACTCTAGAAGCAAACACAGTTTTTAAAATCCACGAAATTGAGAATTCAGTAATGACTATGACATCTGGTTGAATCCAGCAGAAGAGGGGATTAATGAATCAGAAGATAATTTGAAGAAAACATATTTTTAAAGATAGAAAATAGATTAAATTTTTGGGAGTACTGAGGGGATAGCCTGAAAAAGGTGTAACTTACAAATAATTAGAGTTCCTTGAGGAGAGGAGAAAGACAATAAAGCAGAAGAACATTTGAAGTGAAAAAATTAAAATCCAGATTTCTGGTCTCCATCCCAGGTGTACACACACTGCAGTTTGAAACTCACCTAACCTTGTGTTCAGTACTTTTTTTGAGGGTGGGAGGAGCATTTTTAAAATGTATAAGCCAAGTCTCTGTACTTAAGAATCTTCTAATCTGTTTTCACTTAAAACATTAAAAAAAAATTAACAGTACAAGTGATTTCATGGAGTTTAAAGTTTTTGTTAGAGATGTGCTTAATGTAAAACTTAGTATTAAATAACAGTATTTTATAGCTTAAATTTAAGAGAAATTAGAGAGTTCATTATATAATTAGTTATTAACCAATTTACAGTGTCATTGATGAGCAAAAAAATTCCCTAGAATCACATATTTAACTTCTCATTAAGTAAATAAGTTATGATAATATATGAGTAATAAAATAACACTAAGCTAAGTGTCAGGCGAGGGACTATCTTCTTTCTTGTGTAACTTTTGCTTTCTCTTAGTCATATTTTCTTACAGTAAAGTGATGCTTTTAGGTCTGCACTGTCCAACATGGCAGGTGCTAGCCACATGTGGCTGTTCAAATTTAATTTAGTGAAAATGAAATAAAATTAAGTTTCTCACTTGTACATTTCAGATACTCCAGAGCCACCTAGAGATGGTTTATTGGACAGTGCATAAATACTCCCTTTCTATCATTGTGGAAGGTCCTGTTGGACACTTCTGTTACATGGTCTCTTAAGATTTCTGTCTTCAAAGAATCTAATGGTTTTCCTGCTTGTTCTCCCTCAAAGTAAACATTAATTGCCTGGGGATATTTTGGTTTGTTTTCTTCTGATCTTTCTTCCTTTTTGGTCACTCTGTTCACAGGTCCATACTTCTGCGAAGGCTTTGTAGTCTGATGGGCACTGTCTTCTTGCTTCGCTGCTTTACCATGTTTGTGACCTCCCTCTCCGTGCCAGGACAGCACCTTCAGTGTACTGGAAAGGTAGCCTGCTGTCTTCTTCACCATTCTTCCCTCTTAACTCTTAGTGTGTTGATGGCGTAGATGTATGTATGAACTAAGGCTTAGATTTTGCTTTTAATATTATTAATTAAATAATGCTTTTTAGCATTTTTGGTATCAGTAATAAATGTGTAGAAATAATTTGATAAAAGTCTTAAGCCGTAAGCCAGAATCTGCCTCCCTGTGACTTCCATCCATCGATCCTAACTAGTTCAGTGTTGTAGAGCTACAGAAAAAAAAGTAGCTTTCAATTATCATTTTTCCTTTCCCACCATCCTCAGAGTCTTTAGTTACTGATATTATATGACTCCGGACCTTTCACTGTCTTCATCACTCCTCTTTAAAAAGCGTTGCGGGGACTTCCCTTGGTGGTGCAGTGTTTAAGACTGCTTCCACTGCAGGTGGCACGGATTTGATTCCTGGTCAGGGAACTAGATCCCACCATGCCACAGCTAAGACCTGGCGCAGCCAAATAAAGTATTAAAAAAAAAAAAGCAATGCAGTTCAACCATATTCCATTTAAAATATAGTACCCGCTACTCTAAACTTTACTGTTTTGGCTGCTGCTGCTGCTGCTAAGTTGCTTCAGTCGTGTCCGACTCTGTGCGACCCCATAGATGAAAGCCCACCAGGCTCCACCGTCCCTGGGATTCTTCAGGCAAGAACACTGGAGTGGGTTGCCATTTCCTTCTCCAGTGCATCAGAGTGAAAAGTGAAAGTGAAGATGCTTAGTCATGTCCGACTCTGCGACCCCATGGACTGCAGCCTACCACGCTCCTCTGTCCATGGGGTTTTCCAGGCAAGGGTACTGGAGTGGGGTGCCATTGCCTTCTCCAACTCTTTCAGAGATGTATTTAAATAATGGCTGATTTTGTCTTTGTTTTATACTTTATAGGTTGTTTTGGTATCCTATAGACATACCTTCTCTTCTGGCTAAACTGAGAGAGGATAACTTATACAGATGGGAACAAAAAAAAGTAATGAATTATTAAAAAAAATTTTTTTTAAATCATGAAGATCATTTGTGCTTTGTATACAAAATAGGCTGTTGTGACTCATTAAATCTGTACAAAAGGATTTGTTAGCCTCTTTTCTAAGCCTCCATCCTTTAGTTAGGTGTTCCCAAATATTTTAATAATATACTAACACGTTTCTTGTTATTTTAATGTTGTTTGTAAAGTGTAAAACAAATTAAGTGTCAGTTCTGCTGCTGCAATATAAATAGCTGAAATGCCGAGGAGGGAAGATTAAGCAGCCAAAGGAGATCAAGAACTAAAAATATAGCCCTGAGCTAAAGGGTATATAAACTTTCTCGAGGTATAAGGAGACTGACCAGTAAGAAAGGAGGAAGGGCTAATGACATTTAGGATTTACTGTAAAGGAAATCTTTTATTTTTTTAAGGTAAAAGATGCTTTGTTTCTTTTTTTTTTCCTCCCCCAAAAGAGAAAGTACTTCTAGTTATCAAGTTACATAAACTTATTGTAAATTTTCAAATTTTATAAAAATATGTTAATTAAAAATTCCCTTCTTTCACCCCACCCCATAAATAATACTGTTAAAGTTTATATAGCCACACAGACTATTTTTAACCATGCTTGCACATTCACACAAGTTTGTATAGATAGCTGCTTTTTAAACAAAAGATAGGATTATATCGCAGACGTTGTACTTCAGCTTATGTCTTACTTAACAATGTGTTGTTTACTTTTTTCTGAAAAAATACATATAACTATACCTCATCTTTTTAATAGCTGCAGAGTGTTCCATTGTACAGTTTACCACTGTCCAAGTGGCATGCATTTAGGTTATTTTCAAATCTTACTCTTTATTAAATAATGCTATCATAAACATGCTTTTTCACTTATTTAATAGTCTTAAGATAAGTTCCTGGGAGTGGAGTTATGAAATTAAAGGACACCAGTTGTGATGCACATGGCTGCCGTTTTCACTCGGAAAGACTGCTTTCCACTGCTGTCACCACGCCGTGCATGCCACTTTCCCATCACACTGCCAGTACCACGTTTCATCAGTTTTTGGAGTCACTGTCATTCTAATTAATGAAAGGTGATGTCTGAGACTTTTATGGTCTTATATTTTAAATTTCAATCTTTAATCTCTTGACTGAAATAAAAATGCACAGTGTGAGAGCTTTGAGTTTGAGACCAGCCTCTTAGGAACTGTGCTAAACAAGTAAGGGAAGCAGTTATATATCTGATCTTGGAGAAAGTGATCGAGCCACACATCTTGGTAGAAAGTTGCTGCTAGGCATGAGGAACAGATGTCTCAGTCAGTGATTTTAGTGCTTTTCTAAGTATGGGTGCAAGAAATCAGGTTCATAAAATTTTCTCCTGGGCAGGCAGAGGGGAAACTGTCCTGAAGGCCTGCTGCTGCTGCTAAGTCACTTCAGTCGTCTCCGACTCTGTGCGACCCCAGAGATGGCAGCCAACCACACTCCCCCGTCCCTGGGATTCTCCAGGCATGAACACTGGAGTGGGTTGCCATTTCCTTCTCCAATGCATCAAAGTGAAAAGTGAAAGTGAAGTCGCTCAGTCATGTCCGACTCTTAGCGACCCCATGGACTGCAGTCCACCAGGCTCCTCCGTCCATGGGATTTTCCGGGCAAGAGTACTATAATAGGGTGCCATTGCCTTCTCGGGTTCTGAAGGCCTATTCTGTCTGTTTTTGCAGAACACAGAGTACCTTATTCCTGGTCTCTGTCCTGATGTCCTTTCAGGGTATGTTGAAGGTCAGGGACTACAGTGGCTAATGACTTAATTCTTGTACAACTGGATAGCAAGTGACATTCTTTAGCTAGAAAATCTGCTGAATTTCTGTGCATAGTGTGAAAGAGAGATAGAATACCCCAAATCAATTAGAAGAGATTTAAAAGAAAAAATAAGTAAGCTTGTTACAGTGAAAGGAGAATTCCCTGTAGCTGAGGAATTTAATTGCAGGTCAGCCACTAAAGAAAAGGATATATATGCATAGGGCTGCAACATGTGTTACAAATATAAATTAGATACCATCCCTCTACAGTATGGACAGCGCTCTTTCTGTCTCTAATGACAGTTTTTCATTATCAGTTAGCTTAATGTGGGTATACCTGTTCAGATCTGCCCTAAATACTATTAATTGCTTTGAATTATAATATAACCTATTTATTGACCTGTATTTGCAGCAGTCATTCAAATTAGAAAGTTAAGATAATATCTATCAGTCAAATCCCTTACAATGAACTCTGTAGGGCTTTTACATTGTAATCAAGTAATTGCTTGAAATCTCATTCCCAAAAGTAGTGGGTTTGGAGACAGAACCAAGAACATGCCTGTTTTTTAAAAAATTTAGTGATGGAAAGGATAGAAACAGTTAAAGCAAATTTCTCATCAAAATGTCTAAATTCATTCTGTTGTGTTTCCGTTTTTATTTTTCTGGAAAGATATTTGGGGCATTTTACGATTGGAAAGGATAGGGAGACAAGTAATTGGGCAATAATTGCTTTTCTCTTTTGTACTATAGCATTTTTCTTTAATTTATTGCAGTATAGTTGATTTACAGTGTTGTGTAATAATTTCTTTTTTTTTTTAAACTGGCATCACTTGTTTCCTGTTTTTGGCTGAGATATTTTCCTAGCAATCTGTTCTTCACTGCTTGATTTTTTAACTCTAACTTGCATAACATCTCTAACCCTATTCTCATTAGAGGTCATGGAAATACGCAAACTATGTATATTTTAGTATCTCCTTTCCTTTTCTCTGATAATAAATTTCTCTCCCTCTCCTGCCATCAACTGAGACAGAAGGGGAAACTGGGTAGTATATAATCAAGTGAGATTTCTAATGAAATGGCAATTCTAATGAGATTGTTCCTCTTGTTCATTGGTCATAGAATCTTTAAGATATAGATAGGGCTCTAGAACTGGACTCCCTCTGTTCACAGTATTACTTATTAGCCGTGTGACCTCTCTGAAGCCAGTTTCCTAATCTACACAGTTAAATCAGTTCATACAATTTTTGTGGAAATTAAATGCAATAACATAAAAGCATATAGTAGCCTGCTGCACATTGAAATGGCAAATAAAATTACAGTATTTTTTATATTGTTATTATGTGTTAAATGCCTTTTTGAAAAAGTGACCATTACTCAAACTCTTCCTCAAAATGGATTACTTTTTTAAGTTTTATGTGTGGGGGGTGGGATTAGATTTGGCTACTAATAACAGGAACTTTATGGTGGCTGTAGTTTAATAAACAAGCAATGATTTATTCTCTCTCATAAGAGAAGTCTGAAGGTAGGTACTTAAGGTCAGGTGTTTGATAACTTTATGGAGTTATCAAAAATCCTTGATTCTTCTGCCTTTCTGCCCTCTTATCCTAACACTTAGCTTGCATCCTCAAGGCGACTTTGTAGCCATGGTGACTGCCAGAGCCTTAACTGTCCTGTCTGAGTTGTAGGCTGGAAGAAGGAAAGGTAAAGAAGACTCCCTCCAAGCTGTTGTCTCTTTCATTGATAAGTAGCCCTCCCAGAAATCTTCTATACTTCCACTTTCCATCTTACTGTATAGAACTTAGTCGCTTTGCCACACCTAGCTGCAAGGAAGGATGAGAAATACATTGTTATAGTTGAATTTGTCACCTCTTCTAATTGATGTTAGAACTGTTACTATTGAAGAAGGGAAAGTGGATATTGAATGGTAGCCATTATCTCTGTCACAGCCTGTTTCTTATTGGCAAGAACAGGCAAGCAAATACTACTGTGTTATAGGGTATAAAACTTGGCAGTGCTTTTTTGCTGTAGTAAGCTTTTAATTTCCATTGGATCATAGACATAGCAACAGAATTCCAGAAAAACATCTACTTCTGCTTTATTGACTACTCCAAAGCCTTTGATTGTGTGGATCATAACAAACTGGAAAATTCTTTAAGAGGTGAGAATACCAGACCACCTTACCTGCTTCCTGAGAAACCTATATGCAGATCAAGAAGCAACAATTAGAACCGGACATGGAACAACAGACTGGTTCCAAATTGGGAAAGGAGTACATCAAGGCTATATATTGTCACCCTGCTTATTTAACTTCTATGCAGATTACATCATGTGAAATGCTGGACTGGATGAAGCACAGCTGGAATCAGGATTGCCCAGAGAAATATCAATAACCTTAGAAATGCAGATGACACCACCCTAATGGCAGAAAGTGAAGAGGAACTAACAAGCCTCTTGATGAATGTGAAAGAGGAGAGTGAAAAAGCTGGCTTAAAACTCAACATTCAGAAAACTAAGATCATGGCATCCCATCCCATCACTTCATGGCAAAGAGATGGGGAGACAGTGAAACAGTAAAAGACTTTATTTTCTTGGTCTCTAAAATCACTGCAGATGGTGCCTGTAGCCATGAAATTAAAAGACGTTTGCTTCTTGAAAGAAAAGCTATGACAAACCTAGACAGCATATTAAGAAGCAGATATGTTACTTTGCCAACCAAAATCAAATCTATGTATGGATGTGAGAGTTGGACTATAAAGACAGCTGAGCTCTGAAGAATTGATGCTTTTGAACAGTGGTGCTGGGGAAGACTTGAGAGTCCCTTGGACTTCAAGGAGATCAAACCAGTAAATCCTCAAGGAAATCAGTCCTGAATGTTCATTGGAAGGACTGATCAAAGCTGAAGCTCAATACTTTGGCCACCTGATGCGAAGAGCTGACTCATTGGAAAAGACCCTGATTCTGGAAAAGATTGAGGACAGGAGGAGAAGGGAAGATGAGATGGTTGGATAGCATCATTAACTCAGTGGACATAAACTTGAGCAAACTCTGGGAGATAGTGTAGGACAGGGAAGCCTGGTGTGCTGGGGTTCATGGGGTCACAGAAAGTCAGACACGACTGCACGACTAAACAACAACTTTTTCACGGTAAAGGAAGTCCTAGTAGAGAAGTTTGAATTGCGTTGATTTCACTGTATGTGTGCTCGGTGGCTTGGTCATATCTGACTCTGCAACCGCATGGACTATAGCCTTCCAGGCTCCTCTGTCCATGGGATTCTACTGGCAAGAATACTGGAGGAATGGGTTACATTTCCTACTTCAGGGGATCTTCCCAGCCCCAGAATCAAACCTGCGTCTCTTGCGTTTCCTGCATTAGTAGGCAGATTCTTCACCACTACGCCACCTGGGAGGCTATTGATTTCATTAAATTACCAGAATATTTCTGAGTATAGCCAAGCTTTGACCACCCATTATTGGTGTCTGCAGTTAATTACAGTGGGAGTCTGGTTGATTTTGCTTAGATCTGTCATTCAGTTTTTGAATTTCAGTGGGAGTTGTAAGAGCCTCTATTGCCCCAAGCATTTGAAGCACTAATTCTTAGCTTTCTTTATAGGTATATGGCAGTGTATGGGAGAAGTTACACCGGGCCTTTGCCATTTGGAGTGGCTTTGGTATGACCCTAACTGGTGTTCACACTTGTGGAGATTACATGTTCAGTGGCCACACAGTCGTCCTAACTATGCTGAATTTCTTTGTCACTGAATGTAAGTATCTCTTTAGTGCTTCTCTACATAGCAGATGACTAGCTGNGTGACAAACCTAGACAGCATATTAAAAAGCAGATATGTTACTTTGCCAACCAAAATCAAATCTATGTATGGATGTGAGAGTTGGACTATAAAGACAGCTGAGCTCTGAAGAACTGATGCTTTTGAACAGTGGTGCTGGGGAAGACTTGAGAGTCCCTTGGACTTCAAGGAGATCAAACCAGTAAATCCTCAAGGAAATCAGTCCTGAATGTTCATTGGAAGGACTGATCAAAGCTGAAGCTCAATACTTAGGCCACCTGATGCGAAGAGCTGACTCATTGGAAAAGACCCTGATTCTGGAAAAGATTGAGGACAGGAGGAGAAGGGAAGATGAGATGGTTGGATAGCATCATTAACTCAGTGGACATAAACTTGAGCAAACTCTGGGAGATAGTGTAGGACAGGGAAGCCTGGTGTGCTGGGGTTCATGGGGTCACAGAAAGTCAGACACGACTGCACGACTAAACAACAACTTTTTCACGGTAAAGGAAGTCCTAGTAGAGAAGTTTGAATTGCGTTGATTTCACTGTATGTGTGCTCGGTGGCTTGGTCATATCTGACTCTGCAACCGCATGGACTATAGCCTTCCAGGCTCCTCTGTCCATGGGATTCTACTGGCAAGAATACTGGAGAAATGGGTTACATTTCCTACTTCAGGGGATCTTCCCAGCCCCAGAATCAAACCTGCGTCTCTTGCGTTTCCTGCATTAGTAGGCAGATTCTTCACCACTACGCCACCTGGGAGGCTATTGATTTCATTAAATTACCAGAATATTTCTGAGTATAGCCAAGTTTGACCACCCATTATTGGTGTCTGCAGTTAATTACAGTGGGAGTCTGGTTGATTTTGCTTAGATCTGTCATTCAGTCTTTGAATTTCAGTGGGAGCTGTAAGAGCCTCTATTGCCCCAAGCATTTGAAGCACTAATTCTTAGCTTTCTTTATAGGTATATGGCAGTGTATGGGAGAAGTTACACCGGGCCTTTGCCATTTGGAGTGGCTTTGGTATGACCCTAACTGGCGTTCACACTTGTGGAGATTACATGTTCAGTGGCCACACAGTCGTCCTAACTATGCTGAATTTCTTTGTCACTGAATGTAAGTATCTCTTTAGTGCTTCTCTACATAGCAGATGACTAGCTGTACAGGAGGCTGTGGGAAGGGTGTCAAATTCTATGAAGAACGGAAAAACAGATCTAGGAAACATATGACTGAGAAGCATTGGAAGACATGTTGGAAGAAATGATTTTAAAATGATCTTTCTGTCCTTTTCTCAGATACACCAAGAAGCTGGAATTTCTTGCACACTTTATCCTGGGTTCTCAACCTCTTTGGAATCTTCTTCATTTTGGCTGCCCATGAACATTATTCCATTGATGTGTTTATTGCCTTTTATATCACAACGAGACTCTTCTTGTACTACCATACTCTAGCCAACACCAGAGCATATCAGCAGAGTAGGAGAGCAAGAATTTGGTTTCCCATGTTCTCTTTTTTTGAGTGCAATGTTAATGGTACAGTCCCAAATGAATATTGTTGGCCATTTTCAAAACCAGCAATAATGAAAAGACTAATTGGATGAAGACTATCTTTGTAATGGGCTCAGGACTAAAAATGCAGTCATCGTTGAAAGTAACTTTGTTTTCTCCCCCCAGGTTGTTCCTGAATGTCTTGGTTTTTTGCCTCTATGTTGACAAAGTTCTCTGTCCTGAGCAAGGCTGTGACCATAGCAAGCGAACAAGAACAATCAAGAGTCCTTACCTGTCTGTCAAACAGTTTAAGTAGATGTTTTCTGCCCCTTCTCTTTAGGCAGACTTAATGTTATGATTGAAGTCAGGCTCTTAGCTTTACCTTTTGAGTATCTGCCTATTGAACTTAAGCTTAAACTAATCAACTTAAGCAGTTTGCTGGTTGAAAGATGTAAAAAAAAATTCCAGTAAGACTGTAGGTAAGAAATATTGAGAAGAATACTAATAATTTGTTAGGCTCCTTATTTTCTTCAAAGGAAAAACCCCTACCCAATGAGCAGTACTTGTTCTTTGAACTAATCTCTGTGTCTTTCTAAAAAAATGCAACTCTGGTAACTGATCCATTTTACTGACAAATTAATTTTTGCCTTCTGAACTGTCTTTAAGAAAAGTATCCTGAATATACCAGGATCCTTGAAATGAGAATGAAAAAGGCCATATATAAGATGACAAAGTACAAATATAACACTGGCATTTTTTCACCAAAATCAAAAGATTCAGTTCTGTTTTTGTTCTAAGGGTTTAGTATGATCATCAGTAAGTATTCATGAGGGGGAAAATGTCTGTGTCCATAAGAATAAAATTGGCTTAATTTTAGTGATGAAAGTACCTGGAATAACTTTGTTCTATGACTGTTAGCTGGATAGATGACAGGCCAGTTTTATGCTTTTTAATGATGTTTTTTAATGAGCAAAATGAGAGTTTTTATCAGGCGTTAGATAAAGTTCTTATGTCCTTAAATGAGGATGTTTGCATGCAAATTTTTCTCTTTCTGAAATTTATAACAGGTTGCAGGCATAATATAACTATTTGGTTTTTGAAATTTCTCATCTTGACCATCAGACAGCCTCAGACATATTTGGATATGAAAAAGTTTTGTTCTTTTTTATTTTTAAATACAATTGTGTACATACATTCTTTCTATTTAGCTTTAATTTGGCAGTCAGGAGTAATATAACTTAGTTGCTGTTTACAACACTAGAAATTTAGTACCTTAAGTAATTTGACCTCTGTGATAACCTTTGTCACTTTTAACTTTTAATGATTTTGTACAGTAGTTCTGATAGGATGGTTCTAGAATTAGAAGTTGAACCCCAGCTCATGAGCTTAGCCACTTGGAATATTAATTGTGTAGTTTTGCATTCAATTTTAAAATAAGGAGTTAGAAAAGGTGCTGGTATATTGAGGTCTAAAATTAGGCCACTTAGCAGAAACATGCTGTTTATATAGTGAAATATTTTGTTTTTGCACTTTGAGTCATATTCCCACCCCCTGTAAGTTACAGAGGAGCCTGAGTGGATTGGGCAGGAAACAAATATAATGCAAGCAAGTTTCAGCTAGTGCTGAGTGACCCCAGTTTGGGTCTTCTCTGAATATTGTTTTTTTATTTTTCACTTGAGAAAATGTCATGAGATAATTTAGTTTTATTCTGCTTTTAAATCTCATACTTTAGAATCTGATAATACCTTAAATTCTTGATTCTGTTACATTTTGGGGATGAAAATGTCAACATTTCATCCAAGGAAAGTGCATAATCATGAAGGTTGAAGGATGTTTCCTATGCAGTTAGAGTAGTTTGATCCTTGAATTCAAAAGATACGTAACATCCACTTTTTCCAAATGACAGAAGAAACCTGAATTTAACTAGGAAGGGACTGATGTTGGCTTTTGGAAAAATGTTTGGAAAAAATCCATGGCACCATTAAATCAAGAATGTTGAATAACTACTTAATGGTATATTTCCTAACAGCAATCTTCTTTCCTTCATATGGATTTTATTCTAGAACAAAATAGGAAAAAAAAATTACAACTAACTTTGCAGAGCTATTGATACTGAGAGTGCCTAACAGCAGACTGCAATGAGGAGTATAAAATAACTTCCCAACCTTCCTTTTACTGTATCCGTTTTGAAGAAAAGGTAAGCTAGATTTATAATTTATTGTTATAACTATTACAAGGCAGTGTTTACATACATTAATCATCTCCAGGTCTCTTCCTTGGAAAACTTTGAGACAACATTTTTTTCCATTTCTTTTTTTAATATAAAACTTATATTTTTGTTACTTATTGTTTTGTCCAGAAATTTCCAGATTTTGTCTTTGTATCTTTTTTCTTGTAACAGTTTTGTTAAAACCATAGTGAAAGTAGAATTTACATTTTGACTGTGACTGTGGCTAGGTAGAGAAGCTGCATGCCTTAGATCTACAGATTTTTCACCTTGTATGCAGTTTCAAACATGTGAGAGGTTTACCTCATTAAACACTGAGACTTCAGTATAGAGGGAACCNAGACAGCCTCAGACATATTTGGATATGAAAAAGTTTTGTTCTTTTTTATTTTTAAATACAATTGTGTACATACATTCTTTCTATTTAGCTTTAATTTGGCAGTCAGGAGTAATATAACTTAGTTGCTGTTTACAACACTAGAAATTTAGTACCTTAAGTAATTTGACCTCTGTGATAACCTTTGTCACTTTTAACTTTTAATGATTTTGTACAGTAGTTCTGATAGGATGGTTCTAGAATTAGAAGTTGAACCCCAGCTCATGAGCTTAGCCACTTGGAATATTAATTGTGTAGTTTTGCATTCAATTTTAAAATAAGGAGTTAGAAAAGGTGCTGGTATATTGAGGTCTAAAATTAGGCCACTTAGCAGAAACATGCTGTTTATATAGTGAAATATTTTGTTTTTGCACTTTGAGTCATATTCCCACCCCCTGTAAGTTACAGAGGAGCCTGAGTGGATTGGGCAGGAAACAAATATAATGCAAGCAAGTTTCAGCTAGTGCTGAGTGACCCCAGTTTGGGTCTTCTCTGAATATTGTTTTTTTATTTTTCACTTGAGAAAATGTCATGAGATAATTTAGTTTTATTCTGCTTTTAAATCTCATACTTTAGAATCTGATAATACCTTAAATTCTTGATTCTGTTACATTTTGGGGATGAAAATGTCAACATTTCATCCAAGGAAAGTGCATAATCATGAAGGTTGAAGGATGTTTCCTATGCAGTTAGAGTAGTTTGATCCTTGAATTCAGAAGATACGTAACATCCACTTTTTCCAAATGACAGAAGAAACCTGAATTTAACTAGGAAGGGACTGATGTTGGCTTTTGGAAAAATGTTTGGAAAAAATCCATGGCACCATTAAATCAAGAATGTTGAATAACTACTTAATGGTATATTTCCTAACAGCAATCTTCTTTCCTTCATATGGATTTTATTCTAGAACAAAATAGGAAAAAAAAATTACAACTAACTTTGCAGAGCTATTGATACTGAGAGTGCCTAACAGCAGACTGCAATGAGGAGTATAAAATAACTTCCCAACCTTCCTTTTACTGTATCCGTTTTGAAGAAAATGTAAGCTAGATTTATAATTTATTGTTATAACTATTACAAGGCAGTGTTTACATACATTAATCATCTCCAGGTCTCTTCCTTGGAAAACTTTGAGACAACATTTTTTTCCATTTCTTTTTTTAATATAAAACTTATATTTTTGTTACTTATTGTTTTGTCCAGAAATTTCCAGATTTTGTCTTTGTATCTTTTTTCTTGTAACAGTTTTGTTAAAACCATAGTGAAAGTAGAATTTACATTTTGACTGTGACTGTGGCTAGGTAGAGAAGCTGCATGCCTTAGATCTACAGATTTTTCACCTTGTATGCAGTTTCAAACATGTGAGAGGTTTACCTCATTAAACACTGAGACTTCAGTATAGAGGGAACCAAGGCAATTTTTTGTTCAGGGATGCAAACTGGAGGTTATACTGAGTCTTCCATGCAATTTCTGTCTTCTTAAGGGCAGCGTTACCTTTTTTTCTTTTTGTAAAATTCCTTGCAGGACAATGTTACTGAAGGTTAGTTGACGTTTGTAGAGAATATCAGGTTTAGAAGAAGGCAAGTTTGCTATTATCACCACATAATTTGGGAGAAACTTTTTTTGGCTATGCTGCAGAATTTTCACCATGCCTATCTTCTCGATAGTCCTCGGTAGCCAAAATTGCTTGGGTAAAAATAGACCTTCCTTATGCTAGGTCTATTTATTAGTATCACTTTAAATCAGAACGTAGTGAACTCAGCCACAGAGCCAATCAGTTAAAGGAGTGTGGACTGTTCAGAGGAAGAACTCCACGCTAGAGACCTGCTGATAATGTAACTCTGGCACTGCAAGTGGCATTCTCCCCTACCCTGTACCTGCTTAAAATTCTTACTTAAAACAATAAGGACAGAGGTGCCAAATCCTTTTATANATCCTTCTAAGGCTGCTCACCACCCAGGCCGCTCCACTGCTAAATCTTACATTCCAACATCCCACATTCTAACCATAATCACAGCTTAGGGTTCTTTCTGTCTTTCACTTGTCTTACCTCGATAAATGTGTGTTTCAGTTGCATAAAGATTCCCAGTACCTATCCCTTAAACCCAAGCAAGAGGAGCCCCCAACCTGAGCCTCATGCTTGAGGGGGCTCCACTCTAACCCAAACCAGTCAATCCTAAAGGAAATTGACCTGGATATTCATTGGAAGGACTGATGCTAAAGCTGAAGCTCCAATACTTTGGCTACCGGATGTGAAGAGCCAATTCATTGGAAGAGACCCTGATGCTGGGAAAGATCGAAGGCAAAAGGAGAAGAGGGTGGCAGAGGGTGAGATGGTTAGATAGCATCATGGACTCAATGGACGTGAGTTTGAACAAACTCCAGGAGATAGTGGAGGACAGGGAAGCCTGGCATGCTGCAGTCCATGGGGTCACGAAGTCAGACACGACTGAGCAACTGAGCATCAGCAACGCTCTAACCCTTCTCAGATTGTGCCTGTTCCTCCGCGGTGAGGAATCTGCAGGTCCGAAGAAACATGCTCATCAAAGCCTTGCCCGCCCTCTTCATATCTGCACCAAACTCTGAATACAGGTCTCAGTTTTCCCTGTTGAAACAGCTGGACTGCTTCCGGGGCCTGCATGGACGTTGTCTCAGAGTTGTTTGTGCTGAGCATGGACTGAACTGCCAGAGACACACTGCCATGGGATGGTCAAGGAGTGGGCTGGGTGGGAGGGTGGAGCTTGCATGCAGAGGCCAGGGTATCCCCTCACACTGTGGGCCAGAGCCAGGGGCAGGAAGACACAGTGCGCATCAGGCTGGCTCTCCCCATGTGACGTCATCCGGCACAGTCAGGAACAGGACTGAGGCGTAATAAGGGAACGTGGAAGATTGGCCCGGTGGGATTTCAGAACTCCTGTGGACTCCACTGTATGTCCTGTTTCCCTCCTTTCACCAGGGATTTCTTTTAGCGCTTTCTGTGTGTCTAACCTATTGTGTGTGTTGGATATGTGTACGTATGGGAGCAGGCAGCTTCGGGTTCATGGATCTTCAGATTAAGGGAAACTGTACTGAAACTGCCGTACTTAAAGAAACTGTACCAGAGGAGCCTCTTGCTGATAATGTGAATGTGGCGATTTGAGGGAGGTTTTAGGAGGGAGTTCGTGTATTTTCTGTGTAGAAGAAATGTAACATGACCAGAGTGTTGACTATGATAGTTTAAAATATATCCACAAATTCTTTGACACTCCTTTCAAAAGGAAGAGACTAATTTCTCTTGCCTTAAGGGTGGACTGGTCTCAATTAACTCACTTCTAACAAATAGAATAAGGCAGAAGTGACGGTGTGATTTCTGAGGTGGGATCATGTAAGCAATTGTGGGTTTTGTCTCTCTCTGGGATCACCGGCTCTGGGAGGAACTAGGGGCTTTGTCAGGAAGACACTCAAGCAGTCGCTCTATGGAAAGAGCCATGTGGTGAGGAATGGAGGCTTCTTACCAAGAGCTACATGAGGGAGCCACCTTGGAAGCCAATCCATTAGCACAATCAGCCCTTCATATGACTGCTGCTGCTGCTGCTGCTAAGTTGCTTCAGTCGTGTCTGACTCTGTGCAACCCCATAGAAGGCAGCCCACCAGGCTCCGCCAACCCTGAGATTCTCCAAGCAAGAACATTGGAGTAGGTTGCCATTTCCTTCTCCAATGCATGAAAGTAAAAAGTGAGAGTGAAGTTGCTCAGTCGTATCCGACTATTAGTGATCCCATGGACTGCAGCCTACCAGGCTCCTCTGTCTATGGGATTTTCCAGGCACGAGTACTGGAATTGGGTGCCATTGCCTTCTCCCATATGACTAGCCCAGCTAAAACCTCATGGGAGACTCCGAGCCAGAACTACTTAGCTAAGCTTAAATTTTAACCCATGGGAAGTTTCAGATACTAAAACGCTTGTTGTTTGAAGCTATTAAGTTTTGGGGTGATTTGGTTACACAGTAATAGTAACTAATGGTCAGTCAGTCCTGACCTCACTTGACCCCTCCTCAGGATGTGACACTGCTCAGCCCTCCCTCTCCCATTGAGGCTTTCAAGAAAGTACTTCCCCTTGAGTTTTTTTTTTAACCCAGCCAGTCTTTGTCAGTTTTCTTCATTAGCTTTTCCCTGAAATAACCAATTCTCTTAAGATTTCTACTAGTTTTATTCCTATCACATTNGTTCAGCCTTCCCTCTCCCATTGAGGCTTTCAAGAAAGTACTTCCCCTTGAGTTTTTTTTTTTTAACCCAGCCAGTCTTTGTCAGTTTTATTCATTAGCTTTTCCCTGAAATAACCAATTCTCTTAATATTTCTACTAGCTTTATTCCTATCACATTGCTTACTGACTTCAGTCACACCTATAATTCAGTCAGTCAGTTCAAGCACACAATGGAATATTANGCTCAGCCCTCCCTCTCCCATTGAGGCTTTCAAGAAAGTACTTCCCCTTGAGTTTTTTTTTTAACCCAGCCAGTCTTTGTCAGTTTTCTTCATTAGCTTTTCCCTGAAATAACCAATTCTCTTAAGATTTCTACTAGTTTTATTCCTATCACATTGCTTACTGACTTCAGTCACACCTATAATTCAGTCAGTCAGTTCAAGCACACAATGGAATATTATTTAGCCTTAAAAATGAGCAAGTTTCTGACATATGCTAAAACATGGTGAACCTTGAAGATACTATGCAAAGGAGAATAAGGCAGACATGAAAGGACAAACATTGTAGAATTCCACTGGTTGTGTCTCAATTCAGTTCAGTTCAGTTGCTCAATCATGTCTGACTCTCTGCGACCCCATGGACTGTAGAACGCCAGGCTTCCCTGTCCATCCACCAACTCCCAGAGCTTGTTCAAACTCCTGTCCATCCAACTGGATGATGCCATCCAACCATCTCATCCTCTGTTGTCCCCTTCTTCTCCCACCTTCAATCTTTCCTAGCATCAGGGTCTTTTCAAATGAGTCACTTCTTCACATCAGGTGGCCAAAGTATTGGAGTTTCAGCTTCAGCATCAGTCCTTCCAATGAATATTTAGGACTGATTTCCCTTAGGATTGACTGGTTGGATCTCCTTGCTGTCCAAGGGACTCTCAAGAGTCTTCTCCCAACACCACAGTTCAAAAGCATCAATTCTTCGGCATTCATCCTTCTTTATGGTCCAACTCTCATGTCCATACACAACCACTGGAAAAACCATAGCTTTGACTAGACAGACATTTGTTGCAAGGTAACGTCTCTGCTTTTTAATATGCTGTCTAGGTTGATCATAGCTTTTCTTCTAAGGAGCAAGTGTCTTTTAATTTCATGATTGCAGTCAGCATCTGCAGTGATTTTGGAGCCCCAAAAAACAAAGTCCCTCACTGTTTCCATTGTTTCCCCATCTCTTTGCATGAGTTGATGCAACTGGATGCCATGATATTAGTTTTTTGAATGTTGAGTTTTAAGCCAACTTTTTCAGTCTTCTCTTTTTCATCAAGAAGCTCTTTAGTTCCTCGTCACTTTCTGCCATAAGGGTGGTGTTATCTGTGTATCTGAATCATAATTAAAACTAAAATTTTCATGCCAATGCCTCCTACCCAGACCTTTTTCCCAGGCTTTGTAACTGCTTACAGGAAATAAACTGTGCAAAATTCTGAAAGAGATGGGAATACCAGACCACCTGGTAATGCCAGATGGGAATACCTGCCTCTTGAGAAACCTATATGCAGCTCAGGAAGCAACAGTTAAAACTGGACATGGAACAACAGACTGGTTCCAAATAGGAAAAGGAGTACGTCATGCTGTATATTGTCACCCTGCTTATTTAACTTATATGCAGAGTACATCATGAGAAATGCTGGGCTGGAAGAAGCACAAGCTGAAATCAAGATTGCTGGGAGAAATATCAATAACCTCAAATATGCAAATGACACCACTATTATGGCAGAAAGTGAAGAAGAACTAAAAAGCCTCTTGATGAAAGTGAAAGAGGAGAGTGAAAAAGTTGGCTTAAAGCTCAACATTCAGAAAACTAAGATCATGGTATCTGGTCCCATCACTTCATGGGAAATAGATGGGGAAACAGTGTCAGACTTTATTTTGGGGGGCTCCAAAATCACTGCAGATCCTGATTGCAGCCATGAAATTAAAAGATGCTTACTCCCTGGCAGGAAAGTTATGACCAACCTAGATAGCATATTGAAAAGCAGAGACATTACTTTGCCAACTAAGGTCTGTCTGGTCAAGGCTATGGTTCTTCCAGCGGTCATATATGGATGTGAAAGTTGGACTGTGAAGAAAGCTGAGCACTGAAGGATTGATGCTTTTGAACTGTGGTGTTGGAGAAGACTCTTGAATGTCCCTTGGACTGCAAGGAGATCCATCCAGTCCATCCTAAAGGAGATCAGCCCTGGGTGTTCATTGGAAGGGCTGATGCTGAAGCTGAAACTCCAGTACTTTGACCACCTCATGCAAAGAGCTGACTCATTGGAAAAGACTCTGATGCTGGGAGGGATTGGGGGCAGGAGGAGAAGGGGACAACAGAGGATGAGATGGCTGGATGGCATCACCGACTCGATGGACGTGAATTTGAGTGAACTCCGGGAGTTGGTGACGGACAGGGAGGCCTGGAGTGCTGCAGTTCATGGGGTCACAAAGAGTCGGACACGACTGAGTGACGGAACGGAACTGAACTGAGAGGCAAACTAGAGTTGCTGGTCCCGGCTCCTCATGCTTATTTGAAATGGAATCGCCCTCTTGGCCCTCACACCTGTCCCTCTTTCCCACAGTCCTTGTAACCCGCAGTGGCACCACTGTCCTCAAAGCAGCTCAAGTCAGAGTTGTTGCTCCCAGGCACCCTAGGCTCCTCCTCAAGTGCCGCTTTCAGGACCTTAGGCATTCGCCTCCAGCCAGTATCTTTAGACTAATGCTGCAACCTTTTCTACAGGTTTTTCCAGCTTTACTTAATTACTTGTGGTTTCCAAACAGTTCTTGCCATTTCAAACTCCTGTATGGCTTTGCGTAAGCCTCTTTCTAGAATTTGTTTTTCTTTCCTTGATCTGTTGGCGTTCCACATTTGATAAGTCCTGCTTTCAAACTTTAGTGCAAGAGTCTCCTCAGCCTGACTGTGCCCATAGTTCTCTTTGCTTATGTTTAGCATCTTATGTTTAGCATTTATGCTTGCAACTTTTGAATTCTCCATCCTAATATGTAGGACAATTTTCCATGTTATTTCTGTGTCTTATGAGTGACAGCTTTTATCTCACACTATCTTCTCAAGAATGATTGCATAGCAAACAGTCTTGGGAGAGAGGGGTAACTTCTGGGACAAGAGGCAGATTTTATTTCCATTGAAGTATAATAATGTCATGTATGTCTCTTGGACAAAGGTTGGGCAGGTTAGCAGCTCGTTATAAAGCAGGAGATTTTCTAAGCTTAGAATTCCTCAACTGTGACACAAACACATGGTATGCAGTTTCTACCTAGGGTGCTTTGCATTACCTCTGTGGGACACGGAAGGCAAGGGGAACTGATGTGAACCCAGACCTTATGCTGCATCCTGAGCCATAAGTAATAAAGTCCTTTGTCTGATCTTCGGGTTTCATGTCTTTCACCAGCATCTATCTATGAACCTGTGAAATTATGGCAGGCTAACCTGCTAGCTTACACCCAGAGAAAATCTTGAACTCTTCCCAGTTCTTGACACCTTGCCACATGCTGGACTGTAAGTACCTTGAGAGAAGGAGTTGTGTCTGAATGGACTTTGCTTCCCTTGTGAGTGACATAAGGTAGTTGCTCTGTTAAGTGGTGGCTGCTACTGATGCTTTGGTCCAAAGGGCTTTGGATGTAAGCACTCAAGACATATTTACTGACTACAACTTTGAAATAAATTGCCATGATTCTGCTCCTGGTTATTAGGTATTGTGTACATTCCTTGGGGTTGTAGAGGGTGAAGCCTCAGATCTGTGTTCTGTGGGACAGTGAAATTCTTTGGGGGTTATAAATGCTAGACAGTTCACAGAGCGAATAAGCCCTACTGCAAGTAATGAAGGTAACTGAGCAGAGTCTAGGTTTTTCTGGGAGGTGGTATATTAATGGTGCAGCTGTGATGGGATGGGCATTCTCTGGCAGGAGCCTCACAGTAGCATCAAACATGGCCTGAGCAGACCAATTCCTTGTGGAACCAGGCTGATTTCAGACCAACCTGTTTGTGCTTGAATGATGGAATTAACCAGTGCTTCTGGTGCTTGGGCTTCCCTTGTGGCTCAGCTGGTAAAGAATCCACCTGCAATGTGGGAGACCTGGGTTCAGTCTCTGGGTTGAGAAGATGCCTTGGAGAAGGAAAAGGCTACCCACTCCAGTATTCTGGACTGGGGAATTCCATGGAATATACAGTCCAAGGGTTGCAAAGAGTTGGACACGACTGAACAACTTTCACTTCACTTCACTTCTAGTGCTTGAACTCTTACCAGCAAAGACTCACCTTCGTCTAACCCTTTACAATGAGTAATCCCAACCACAACGAAGCAAGATTGCTGGCTGGGGTTGCTCTGGGAGGGAAGTCCAACAGCCTGCAGCTTTTTATTCAGGTTTGCATTGTGAAAGCCTATCTAATTATCCTTTTTTCCTGGTTTAGGAGGATATGGAACCTTGGCAGCATTTGAGCAGAGGTGACTTTCAGGGCCAGAGTCCGAGAAGGAAAAAAGGCTTTGCTCATAGTCTATGGTTGTTAATGGCTATTAAAGACCACTTCATCTCATTTAAACTTAAAAGAAGCTGGGGTACAGAGGGGATAAATTGCTGATATTGGCGATAGATTCCGAAGCCTAAACTGACTCTACTTACATCTCATTAGACGGCTCATTTTTTCCTATTCCTTTGGTTCTCTCACTCTTCTTGCACACCCAGTGAACTTGAGTGCGGCGTTCTAATGCTTGGTCAGCATGTTTCCTAAAATTTCCAGCAGGGCTGACTCATTAAAACATCTTCAGTTCTCCGAGCGTTTAAGGCAGTCTTACCTCTAACCGGGACAGAGGCGGCAGAAAAGGAACCCTAGGGCCTTAGCCCGGGTTGGGGCGGGGGATCGAGGCAAGGGGGGTCACTCCAAGACATGCTCAAGTTTGTTCAGGGAGGGGCAGCCCAAGAGAGCTGCTCAGGCCGAGTCCTGCTCAGCAGGGCAATTACACCGAGACGAAGATAGGGAGTGCTCGAGGGGCAGGAGGTGCGCCTGTGCTCCACTCCTTTCTCCATGGGCCAGGAGACATACAGGGTTTTTCAGAAGCGCACGCTGCACACGCTCAGTGTAAAAGAGGTAGTGCTCAGCTGACTCCTTCCTAGACGGGATTGGCTCTGCAGCGTGTGGGAACCACAGGGGAGAAAGGGAGTTGGAGAGACGTACGTGACCAGCGGGGTGTGCAGCCGCGCCCAGTCGAGCCGAGCCCCGAGCAGGCACGCGCCTGTCGCCCCGCCCCGCCCGTGACGTGCGCGCGCGGGGCCTCCACCCCATCCCCCCGCCGCGCGTTACCCCCCGTGCTGCCTCCGCCGTTCCCCGCCCCCTCGACTCTGGGGCTGCCCTCGTCGCTGCCTGACCCAAGGTCCGGCAGCTTCTACTTTTCCGGCCCCCGCCGAGGGACCTAGGCGGCCCACCCCAGGGGAACGGACGCGCTCGGGACACGTGGTCGTTTCGGAGCAGGTTGGAGTGAGCAGCGGGCGGCGCTGAGGGGACAGGCGCGGCGGGCAGCCCCAGGGGCAGCGGCGGGGGCCTGGCGGGGGGAGGACAGGGTTGCGGCGGGCGGAACGGTGTCTCCTTCACTTCGCCCTCCAGCCGCGGCAGCTGCAGCCCGACGCCGAGCGAGCCGAGCGGCCTCAGCTGCTAGCGGAGCGGCAGCGGCGCCTTCCCTTTCCCCCCTGGAGACCACCAGGTACCACCACGCCCGCCTCACTCGGACCCTGGGCCTAGGCCCCGGCGGCCAAGCAAGACGCCTGGGTCGGACTCGGGGTCGGCCCTGCCTCCCTAAGATGGCCGCGCTGCCCCGCGGCCCCTCTTCCCGATATCCGAGACCCCCTTCTGGCCCCTCGATTCGCTTTTGACCCCCGCTGACCGCACTTCTTGTCCCTCCCTCAGATCACCTCTCCCCACGGCCTCGCCATGGCGACCTACGGACAGAACTGCGCGCGGCGTAAGTCGAGTGGGGTTCTCTGCGGGGTGGGGCGGCGGTGTCCGAGCAGCCGAAGCCTGTTGACCAGAAAACCGCAGCTTATTTTCTCGTATCTTTCCAAGGGCTTGCAAACGCACCCCTTTCGGGGGCCAGTCCACTGTCTGACTTCCCTGGCTCTGCGGAGGAGGGTGTAAGTGGCATGGATTTCGGATAGGGGGATTAGGCCTGGGGAGTTGGTCTGTGGCCGCATTCACCTTCAGTTTTTGGACGTGCGTTTGATGAACTCAGAAGCAAAAAGTTATTTGTCGGATTCAGCCTTTGGAGGACTGGGCCGGTCACTTTTCTAGAGGAAGTAGTAACCCCCCTTGTGAGAGCGCAAGGTCATTACATGTGCTCCTAAGGGCGTGGACGTGCTATGTAGAATGAATGAGCTGGTGTGGCGAGTTCAGATTGCTTGCCCTTAAGCCTCATAGCGTTGGCCGAGGACTTGAGTGTCATATTAATATATTTAGAGTGGATTGGATGTTTAGTTGATGCAGACGGTTGAGTTAAACATAGGTAGCTGCATTTTTTTAAGTTCCAGTGTTTAGGTTGCCCAAATATGAGTTACTTTTCTCTTTCCATTCTAGAATATTGCTTTGGCCTCAGTGCGGATACTAAAGGATAAATGAGGGAGGGAAGGGGACATGTCTTAGTATTTTAACTCATTTGGTTAAATTGGCCCATTCCAGTGAATTTTGCCAGATATATTTTTACGTTTAGGTATATACGTGTATGTATTCGATTTTTTGTACTAGTCCCTTCCTAGGAAGTGAGATTATAAACACTGTAGATTTAGGTGTAGAAAGTCTGGAGGGAGTTTCCCAAGTTTGTATAGTTACTTAACTGTTATTATCCATTTTAGAAATAAGCCTTTGGTGCTGATATTTCCCTCATGGAGTTTTATTGTCTTTTTATTGTAGCTTCTAGTGGTTTCAGAACCAAGTTGGCCTGCTTGGATTTAATGATAGCAGTGGGTCCTAAGCTAGTTTTTGGGCAGACTGGGAGAACAAGGACATTAACACAGGAATGTTTCTTCCCACCAGCAATGTGTATTCCTCCATCATATGCTGACCTTGGCAAAGCTGCCAGAGATATTTTCAACAAAGGATTTGGTAAGAACTGTTTAAAAAATTCTAGATCAGAAGTGAAAATGTGTAAGTTTGTACTGCTTGGTGAAATTAATAATTTCTTCAGATAACTTTCCTGGTGAAAGAGTATCGTAACAATCTACATTCCCCCTGCATCCCAGTTTTCTCCATTTTTTCATTCTTTAGTTCAAGAAATTTACCTTTAAGGAAAAAAAATGTATGCTTTTATTTACTTTCAATGATAACAGTTTAGGCCTTGAGTGACTAGAATTATGGTGGGTTTTTGTTTTTGTTTTTGTTTTTTTAACTGTTCTGGGCTTTTATGGTGGTGACTTCTAAAGGATTATGGGGTTTTTCAAATAATTTGGGGTTTTCTTGAAGATTTTGTTCCATACCCCACCCTCCCTATCCTTTTAGCTCTTTCTGAAGTTTAGATGATTAATCCCAAACTGCAGTATACCTTTGGGACAAATGTTGTAAATGCCTATACTTTAATAAGTTGTTGACAATTCTCGTATTTAAATTGAATCGATTGTCTGATCTGATATTTAGGTTTGAAAAGCATTCTTTAGTACGTGCTTTGTTAAAAATGATTTGAAAGCCTTTTTGAGGATGGGTGCTAAATACACATTGATGCACTAGGCAGAGCTTCCTGGAGATGCTCTGTCCTTTACATGTTAGTTTATAGAAAATTAAAATTGTTTTCATTTAAATACTGTGTATTAACACATTTATCTTTCTCTAAATATGTGAATTTTTTTTAATATGTAGAGGTAGCCATTGGTATGCATCTTTTTGTACAAAAGAATCATTTTGTTCTTCTTTGCTCTCTACTTGAAGGTTTTGGGTTGGTGAAACTGGATGTGAAGACAAAGTCGTGCAGCGGCGTGGTGAGTGTTAGGTGGTCGATAAGTTCTGACAAACTTTTAAGTAACTTTTCAACACATAAAAGAGTCATAACCGAAAGATGTCTATCCACTTTATTTTAAAGAAGAGGCAAAAGATAATTTCATTTTAAGAGAATTTTATCTTGATTTATTGTTAGCTTTAGATATGATTTCTGATTTTCATGTGTTTTGCCATGCATAAGAAATTCAGAAAAGACACTTAAGTCTTGTTTGCAA
This sequence comes from Raphicerus campestris, assembly GCA_006410735.1. Taxonomy (NCBI): domain Eukaryota; kingdom Metazoa; phylum Chordata; class Mammalia; order Artiodactyla; family Bovidae; genus Raphicerus; species Raphicerus campestris. Next base: position 9,659 of record SJYW01033884.1, on the reverse strand, counting down.
GCTTGAAGGTAGGAAACTTGTTAAACTTTTTTGTAACACATTTTATACCTTTGAAAAGCATTCAGGGGGACTTCCTGATGGTCCAATGGCTGAAACTTTATATTTGCAGTGTAGGGGCCCTGGGTTTGATCCCTGGTCAGGGAACTAGATCCTACATGCTATAATTAAAGGATTCCACATGCTGTAACCAAAAAAAGGATCTTGTATGCTACAGCTGAGACCCAACACAGGCAAATGAATAGATAAAATATCTTTTGAAAAAAGGAAAAATACTTGAGTCCTGGGCATAAAAATACTCAATAACTCTTGAGTGTACTAATTATTTATATAATGGTCATAATCTAGCAGCCCTCCTTGGGGGGGAATTTTTACTTGTAATTTTGTGAATTTAGAGAGTCTTAAATTTGAGTATTTTTAAAGAGGTTAATATTTTGATATTTGGATGTCTTGATTCTGCCTAACAAACTCCCTCAAAGAGAGTAAAGTGAAATTAAATTTTGTGTAATTTTTTTTCCTCCTAAAATTTTTTGAGATTCTTTAGGGGATGGGTATAGTGTATGCATATTGAATGTTATTGATTATTTTGATAAATTCTTTCTGTAGTTAACTCCCTTATTTAGTGCACTTTGTGCAATTGATATTTACTTAAATTAATACTTTTGTAGTTTCTTAATGTCTAGATTTGGATTTCTGGGGTTTTATATTGGTCACATCTGTTTGGTTTCTTTGGTCAGAAAGGAAGCCTGAGTATTCAGTGCGGGTGAGTGACTTACTAGCCCAGGGTAACAGGTTACGGAGAGCAGTGACTTGGTGTGTGTTTGTGTTCACTCTTCTGACTTGTTGGCCCCTTTTAAATAAGTTGCTGAAACACAAAGCCCTTCTTAAAAAAAAGTAGAAGATTCAGTTCTAATGTTTTAAGATTTTACTTGCTGGCTGAAGGGACAAAATCAGCTTTAAACTGGGGAATAAGCAGAGCAGTATATCTAGTACTAGATTGTTTGATAAATCAAAATCTTTGTTTGAAAGGAAAGGCTTATTATGGACAGGAGTTTTATAAAATTAGACTTAAGACCGTGAAGGGTTTAGAGAAGCTTGATTAGATACAGTTATGTTTTAATTTACATTTAATGTATGAAATTCAAAAACATCGTACTGATCTTAAAATAGGTACCTGGCCCCAAGCAGTCCCATTAATGCCTGGTTCTGTTTTCTCACCTGAATTGCAAAGATGTCTAGGTTACCCAGGAATGTAGACGCCTAAGTGTCTTCATGAGGAGTGAAAGATACAAGCTGTACTGGTGGTGTCATCTGACTCAATTGTCCCAGATCATAGTGTGATCTTCGTTTTATGTCTTGACACTCCTAGGCATGTACTCAGTATGTATATACATATATATAGACGTGTATATACATATACACATAGCATGTACATACATATAGACATAGCTCAGTCTACGGCCTGTTGGGTGTCAGTGGGTGGGACCTCAAGAATCATTAATCATTGTCACTCAGGGTTAAGAATAGATATTCATACATACTTACATTTCAAGTATCTGTTAGAACACAGCTCCATATATTTCATGTTATTTTAATAATGCATTCCTTTTGTGTTCAGTTCAGTCATTCAGTTGTGTCCAACTCTTTGCGACCCCATGCCAGGACTCCCTGTCTATCACCAACTCCCGGAGTTCACCCAAACCCATGTCAATTGAGTCAGTGATGCCATCCAACCATCTCATCCTCTATCGTCCCCTTCTCCTCCTGCCCTCAATCTTTCCCAGCATCAGGGTCTTTCAAATGAGTCTGCTCTTCACATCATGTGGCCAAACTATTGGGAGTTTCAGCTTCAACATCAGTCCTTCCAATGAACACCCAGGACTGATCTCCTTTAAGATGGACTGGTTGGATCTTCTGCAATCCAAGGGGCTCTCAAGAGTCTTCTCCAACACCACAGTTCAAAAGCATCAATTCTGCACTCAGCTTTCTTTAGAGTCCAACTCTCACATCCATACATGAACACTGGAAAAACCATAAGTTTGACTAGATGGACCTTTGTTGACAAAATAATGTCTCTACTTTTTAATATCTTTTTGTGTAGAGCATGTAAAAATATGCAAAACTTTGACAGAATCAGACCCATTTAATCCTCCAGAGGTAGGAGGTTTAAACTTTTTAAAGTTGCAATAACTGAGACCTGGAAAAGTGTCTTCCTTAGTGTTACTCATTTAGTAAATGCCAGCCAGAACTTGATATTGGGACTCCTAATTTTATATCCAGTGTTCTTTGCTAACACAATCTGGTGCTTTTTACTATGGGCATTGAGTACCAAGCTTTGACTCAGTTTCTACTGATNGCCTGTTGGGTGTCAGTGGGTGGGACCTCAAGAATCATTAATCATTGTCACTCAGGGTTAAGAATAGATATTCATACATACTTACATTTCAAGTATCTGTTAGAACACAGCTCCATATATTTTATGTTATTTTAATAATGCATTCCTTTTGTGTTCAGTTCAGTCATTCAGTTGTGTCCGACTCTTTGCGACCCCATGCGAGGCCTCCCTGTCTATCACCAACTCCCGGAGTTCACCCAAACCCATGTCAATTGAGTCAGTGATGCCATCCAACCATCTCATCCTCTATCGTCCCCTTCTCCTCCTGCCCTCAATCTTTCCCAGCATCAGGGTCTTTCAAATGAGTCTGCTCTTCACATCATGTGGCCAAACTATTGGGAGTTTCAGCTTCAACATCAGTCCTTCCAATGAACACCCAGGACTGATCTCCTTTAAGATGGACTGGTTGGATCTTCTGCAATCCAAGGGGCTCTCAAGAGTCTTCTCCAACACCACAGTTCAAAAGCATCAATTCTGCACTCAGCTTTCTTTAGAGTCCAACTCTCACATCCATACATGAACACTGGAAAAACCATAAGTTTGACTAGATGGACCTTTGTTGACAAAATAATGTCTCTACTTTTTAATATCTTTTTGTGTAGAGCATGTAAAAATATGCAAAACTTTGACAGAATCAGACCCATTTAATCCTCCAGAGGTAGGAGGTTTAAACTTTTTAAAGTTGCAATAACTGAGACCTGGAAAAGTGTCTTCCTTAGTGTTACTCATTTAGTAAATGCCAGCCAGAACTTGATATTAGGACTCCTAATTTTATATCCAGTGTTCTTTGCTAACACAATCTGGTGCTTTTTACTATGGGCATTGAGTACCAAGCTTTGACTCAGTTTCTACTGATGAAAGCATCTAGTTTCAGGAGACAGTATGTAAGATTCTTACATAGTATATATGATCTAAAGAATTGAGTCTGTGTCACTGCAGAGCAGCAGTTACACAAATGATGTTTTATAAGTGAAAGACGATTAGTCTTTTCTCCAGTGGATACAGCTTTGGATATTTCTGCATTCTGCAAGTATCACAATTTCAGGTTGAAGTTCTCTTATCTCTAAAAAGTTCATATCAGCCATTTTTAAATTTGGCTTTCCCATATAGAGTATAACTTTGGTAGTCAAATTAGAACCCTCAAGGCATTTTAATATTTTATCTTAGAAGAGTTCAACTGCTTGCCTGTATACTAAGCTCATAAAGATTAGATTTCTGGATTATCTATAGCAGATTTTAAATTTCAGATAAGCTCTTTCCATATTATACCTTCCTTTTCAGTTGATGTACAGTTAGGGATTGACAAGTTATTTATATTTGCTCCAAACAGAAGATTATATATTTCAAATCAGTCACTGCACAGATTTTTCTCTACTGATCATCTGTTCTACAGAGTATAGTTTACATTATGGATGATATGAACCAGTTATAGGGAATTTCCTTCCACCAATTTTTTTTTTTTAACGTGAAAAGTGATTGGAAAGGCGTAGAACCTGATGAAGACTGTGTCAGAAAAACAGAGTATTGAGGTTACCAAAGAATTTTAAAAATTTGTGTCATAGATTCTTTCAGTGGAATACTTTCCTTTTAGGGATTTTCAGGGACCATTTCATAGTAAATTGTGCATAAGCTGATTTTAATGGAGGGAGTCTATGATTAGCCATACTGACCTATTTAGTGTTTCATTGACTATTGGGTAGATTGGAAGCAGTTCTAAAATATCCATTCACTATCCCTCTCCCCCCACTGACTACTTTTTTTTGAAACTCAGAATCACTAGCAGCAATTTCCTTAAAAACTTTATAGTTTGTTGTTCACTTGAGAATCACATTCAAGTAACTTTTGATCCGATGGTTGAAAATGTCAGCAGTAACAAGATGGTAGTCAATAATTAACAGGCTAGTTTGTCACTCTTGTATTTACTCAGTAGCAGAGGGTTAGGAGTGTGTGGGAAGCTGGGAAAAGGGAGTCGTGAATTACTAAGGGTTTCAGTGGGGTTTGTGTAAGTTAGAAGGTGTGTTATTGTAGGCTTACGAGAAAGCTTCTGAACTTCTTTATTGTCAGGAATTCTCAACGTCTGGTTCGTCTAATACAGACACTGGCAAAGTTACTGGGACCTTGGAGACCAAGTATAAATGGTGTGAGTATGGCCTGACTTTCACAGAAAGGTGGAACACTGACAACACTCTGGGGACAGAGATCGCCATTGAAGACCAGGTAACATCGGGAGAGTGTGCTTTAGTATCATTTTATTTTTGTGTTTCAGAAAGGAAATAAACTGAAAAAAAAAAAATTTCTTTTTCTCTTGAAATAGATTTGCCAAGGTTTGAAACTGACATTTGATACCACCTTTTCACCAAACACAGGGTAAGCATGGGCATTTTTATCTGCTTTAAGTTTAAAGCTTTCTTCATGTATTTAAGGAAGGTACGCATTCAGGTGCTGTGTGTTGGCAAGTTTCTCTTTCTGCCTTTGGAGCATGAGCAGTGTGGTTCTTGGCTTGCCTTCAGCTGTTTGCCTTTTATCACTGTGGCACTAACTTGGAATGAACATCTTTCTAAATAGGTTTTTGTGACTGATAGCAGCTCTGCAAAGCATTCTTCCTACAGTGGTGGCAGTCTGGTCACCCCAGGTGCCTTTGTCTTTTAGTTCATTGAGCTGTGGTGGGTTTTTTTTTTTCTTCTTTTTTTAGCCTCTTATTATTTTGCCACGTTTGGAGGCATACCTTAGAGATATTGGAAGTTTGGTTCCAAATCACCGTAGTAAAGTGAATATTGTGGAAAAGCAAGTCTTCTAGATTTTCTAGTTTCCCAGTGCATATAAAAGTTCCGTTTACACTAGAATATTGACTAGTAAGTATAAAATAGCATTATGTTGGGGGAAAACAATATACATACCTTAATTTGGATGGCATCACTGACTCGATGGACTTGAGTTTAAAGAAAGCCTGGCATGCTGCAGTCCATGGCGTTGCAAAGAGTCCGACCTGACTGACTGAACTGATACCTCAGTTAAAAAATACTTAAAATGCCAACCTTCATCTGAGCCTTCAGTAGTAGCATCAAAAGATGTGACCACAGATCACTGTTACAAAGATAGTAATAATAAAAATGTTTGAAATGTTGTGAGAATTACCAAAATGTGACACAGAGGCACCAAGTGAACAAATGCTGTTAGAAAAAANTCAAATTAGAACCCTCAAGGCATTTTAATATTTTATCTTAGAAGAGTTCAACTGCTTGCCTGTATACTAAGCTCATAAAGATTAGATTTCTGGATTATCTATAGCAGATTTTAAATTTCAGATAAGCTCTTTCCATATTATACCTTCCTTTTCAGTTGATGTACAGTTAGGGATTGACAAGTTATTTATATTTGCTCCAAACAGAAGATTATATGATATATTTCAAATCAGTCACTGCACAGATTTTTCTCTACTGATCATCTGTTCTACAGAGTATAGTTTACATTATGGATGATATGAACCAGTTAATAGGGAATTTCCTTCCACCAATTTTTTTTTTTTTTTAATGTGAAAGGTGATTGGAAAGGCGTAGAACCTGATGAAGACTGTGTCAGAAAAACAGAGTATTGAGGTTACCAAAGAATTTTAAAAATTTGTGTCATAGATTCTTTCAGTGGAATACTTTGCTTTTAGGGATTTTCAGGGACCATTTCATAGTAAATTGTGCATAAGCTGATTTTAATGGAGGGAGTCTATGATTAGCCATACTGACCTATTTAGTGTTTCATTGACTATCGGGTAGATTGGAAGCAGTTCTAAAATATCCATTCACTATCCCTCTCCCCCCACTGACTACTTTTTTTTGAAACTCAGAATCACTAGCAGCAATTTCCTTAAAAACTTTATAGTTTGTTGTTCACTTGAGAATCACATTCAAGTAACTTTTGATCCGATGGTTGAAAATGTCAGCAGTAACAAGATGGTAGTCAATAATTAACAGGCTAGTTTGTCACTCTTGTATTTACTCAGTAGCAGAGGGTTAGGAGTGTGTGGGAAGCTGGGAAAAGGGAGTCGTGAATTACTAAGGGTTTCAGTGGGGTTTGTGTAAGTTAGAAGGTGTGTTATTGTAGGCTTACGAGAAAGCTTCTGAACTTCTTTATTGTCAGGAATTCTCAACGTCTGGTTCGTCTAATACAGACACTGGCAAAGTTACTGGGACCTTGGAGACCAAGTATAAATGGTGTGAGTATGGCCTGACTTTCACAGAAAGGTGGAACACTGACAACACTCTGGGGACAGAGATCGCCATTGAAGACCAGGTAACATCGGGAGAGTGTGCTTTAGTATCATTTTATTTTTGTGTTTCAGAAAGGAAATAAACTGAAAAAAAAAAAATTTCTTTTTCTCTTGAAATAGATTTGCCAAGGTTTGAAACTGACATTTGATACCACCTTTTCACCAAACACAGGGTAAGCATGGGCATTTTTATCTGCTTTAAGTTTAAAGCTTTCTTCATGTATTTAAGGAAGGTACGCATTCAGGTGCTGTGTGTTGGCAAGTTTCTCTTTCTGCCTTTGGAGCATGAGCAGTGTGGTTCTTGGCTTGCCTTCAGCTGTTTGCCTTTTATCACTGTGGCACTAACTTGGAATGAACATCTTTCTAAATAGGTTTTTGTGACTGATAGCAGCTCTGCAAAGCATTCTTCCTACAGTGGTGGCAGTCTGGTCACCCCAGGTGCCTTTGTCTTTTAGTTCATTGAGCTGTGGTGGGTTTTTTTTTTTCTTCTTTTTTTAGCCTCTTATTATTTTGCCACGTTTGGAGGCATACCTTAGAGATATTGGAAGTTTGGTTCCAAATCACCGTAGTAAAGTGAATATTGTGGAAAAGCAAGTCTTCTAGATTTTCTAGTTTCCCAGTGCATATAAAAGTTCCGTTTACACTAGAATATTGACTAGTAAGTATAAAATAGCATTATGTTGGGGGAAAACAATATACATACCTTAATTTGGATGGCATCACTGACTCGATGGACTTGAGTTTAAAGAAAGCCTGGCATGCTGCAGTCCATGGCGTTGCAGAGAGTCCGACCTGACTGACTGAACTGATACCTCAGTTAAAAAATACTTAAAATGCCAACCTTCATCTGAGCCTTCAGTAGTAGCATCAAAAGATGTGACCACAGATCACTGTTACAAAGATAGTAATAATAAAAATGTTTGAAATGTTGTGAGAATTACCAAAATGTGACACAGAGGCACCAAGTGAACAAATGCTGTTAGAAAAAACACCAACAGATTTGCTTGATGCAGGATCGCTGTAAACCCTTACTTTGCGTGTGTGTGGGGAAGCACTATAAAGTGAACTTCGATAAAACAGTGAAGTATGTCTATTCCCCATTATAGTGCGATTGATTTAAATCTGTTTTGTACCCTCTGTCTGTAAATCTTCTTTTACTGGCATCAGTTTTAAGTCAGTTTGTTCTTTTTCTAGAAAGAAAAGTGGTAAAATCAAGTCTTCTTACAAGAGGGAATGTATAAACCTTGGTTGTGATGTTGACTTTGATTTTGCTGGACCTGCAATCCATGGTTCAGCTGTCTTCGGTTATGAGGGCTGGCTTGCTGGGTACCAGATGACCTTTGACAGTGCCAAGTCAAAGCTGACAAGGAATAACTTTGCGGTGGGCTACAGGACTGGGGACTTCCAGCTACATACTAATGTGTGAGTATTTCTTTTTTGGGATATTATGATGTGGGACCTCAAAGTGGTGTTGCTATCTCCTGTCATCTCTGAATCTTGGTACAACTTAAAGGAGTTCTCCTAACATAAAAATATTATCTTTGGGCATTTCTTGAATTGCCCTCTCAGAAGTGTATAGAAATATTACTCTGGATAAAAAAATGTTACTCTGAATTTTGGTCCTGAGAGAGTAAAGTATTCATTTCACATGAGGCTTAATGTGCTTTGGATTTTTGGAAGAGGTTAAGACTTGGCGGTCTACTGGTGGTCTCCTTGGTGGTCTACTGGTTAGGATTTGGCACTTTCACTGCCATGGCCTGAGTTCAGTCCCTGGGCGGGAAACTGAGATCCCACAAGCTGCACAGTGTGGCCAGGGGAAAAAAAGCTGAGATAATGCCAAATTGTACTGGTGCTTTCATGTAATTGTCTGTGATGTGTATGCTGCTCATTTGGTAGGATTGCCTAAAGTGTACAGAGGTTTTTCTTAACCCAAAGTAAATATATATGTGGAAAGGACTTAAGAATATTTTCCCTTACAAAAATGATGCATTGCTATGTAACAGAAGTAAAAGAAGAAAACCAGAATAGTCCATAATCCCACCGCCTAGATGTATAATTTTTGTTAACTATTAATGCTTTGATGTTTCACCTTTTTATATGTGTATATATAAAATACATGCCAGAAAGACTGTTTCATAGCCTTCTCCACTGCATTAATGTATTATGATCATTTTCCTATAGCGTTATGTATTTTTAGTGATTGTTAGTGGCTGCGTGGTAATTCTCCTGAATGGATATACCATGATTTATTTGACCAGTTCATGTTTTTAAAACTGTAAAGTTTATAGTGAAACACTGGAGACCCATGTAAGCAGTGGCTTTTATTTAAATGTAATGCTATAGTGTCAGCCATGTGCCTTAGACATTATTACATTGTCTAGTCTAGATTGACTAATTTAAAATGTCTCATAGCAATGATGGTACAGAATTTGGAGGATCAATTTATCAGAAAGTATGTGAAGATCTTGACACTTCAGTAAACCTTGCTTGGACATCAGGAACCAACTGCACTCGCTTTGGAATTGCAGCTAAATATCAACTGGATCCCACTGCTTCCATTTCTGTAAGTACTCTTGTGGGCTTAGAATGGGATTTTCATTGTGGGACTTAATCTTTGGGTCTATTAGATTGTATTAAAAATTGTAACTGTGGTTGGAAATTGTAATGGTGAACCACAGTTTATACACAGATTGAGATTAGAGCTTAGAATGCTGGTTTTTCTGTGGCGATAGTGTTAGATGTTTGATACCCAGGCCACAGGAGTGTGTTTTAATTAACCTCCAAGCTACTGAAGTAGTACGGAAAGTGAAAGTGTTGATCGCTCACTGTGTCTGACCCTCTGCGACCCCATGGACTGTAGCCTGTCAGGCCTTTGTCCATGGGATTCCCCAGGTAAGAATACTGTTGCCATTCCTTTCTTGAGGGGATCTTCCCTACCAGGAATTAAACTCAGATCTCCTGCACTGCAGGCAGATTCTTTACTGTCTGAGCCACCTGAGAAGCCCA
>SJYW01033882.1:2915-18561 GCA_006410735.1 Raphicerus campestris | reverse complement strand
GGGGCGGGGGTATCCAGTTTTGACTGGAGTCCAGTAGTGGGTCAGTTGAAACTTTTCCAATGGGGTGAACATGGCAGTCATGTCATGGGGGTGACAAGTCTGAAAGGGATACCTGTTGGGTGGACGCCACCTCCCCCGCCAGAGGTTCCAGTCAGCAAAAGCATTGATCAGACTCTTAGAACTCAAAGGGACACTGGGATTATAGGGCCCCAAAGTAGCAAATGTACTAGAGTTTGCTGGACCACTTCCAACTTGGCCTAATGGGCTGGCTCCATGTATGGGAAGCTGGTTTACAAGTTGGAGGTCATAAAGGACCAACTAGAATGCCCAGGTGAGGCATATTGCATCTCCAACTCAGAACCCAAGTAGGAGCCCTCTTTTGGCAGTGGATTGTGATGGACTGTGATGGCTGAAGAGACTGCAGTTTTCCTTGACCACCAGAGAGATTGATCATTGCAAATCCCCAACAGCATCCCAAGAAACTTGACTTCACAAGGATGCTCTTAAATTTTGTTGGGACTTTTCAGCCACCCAGCTGGCTGAGGTATGATATCACAGAGTCCAGGCCCCGAGGCTGAGCTTCTGATGTGCAAGTCAGCAGTCATCGTCTACAAGGTGAAAGCTTGGACCNTCTTAAATTTTGTTGGGACTTTTCAGCCACCCAGCTAGCTGAGGTATGATATCACAGAGTCCAGGCCCCGAGGCTGAGCTTCTGATGTGCAAGTCAGCAGTCATCGTCTACAAGGTGAAAGCTTGGACCCCTTGAGTAGAGGCCTCCTGTACAACCCTGACTCACTCACCAGGAGTAAATGGCAGGAGCATTTTCCCCATTCGCCCTTTTCATCCTGCAGCTGAACAGAATAATCCCCTTTGGCATTTATGGGATGGGACATCCATGCATGTGAACTTAATTCCTATTGTACGTTCAAGTTCAGAAGCAGCAACAAGTCTGCACTGGATTGGACCCAGGAGCACTGCACACAGAATTCCACAAGCTTCCATTCCCCACTGTGAGCATACCCAACTCCTGTCAGTTGAGCTCAGAGGCCACTTCCCCTTGTGTCTGGATAGGATGGTAACTTTGGCACCTTTCTCCAACAGAACCATTAAAGTGTGAGCACCTCTCCTCCATAAGGTGCCCCAGCTCACTTGGACAAGTGCATGTGACCTGTGGTCCCTGCTCTGGGGCAGAGAGACCTGGGCCTCATCCCTATTACCATTCATGAAAGCAGCTGATGTTGGGGAAGAAAGGTAGGGTGGGGCCAGCAGGTGCAAAGGGAGAGAGCCAGGTGCAGTTACTTTCATATCTGAGTTCTTTTGCAGTTAAGTCAAATTAATTTCCCATGATCTGGTCCACCAGAAACCCTATATCAATTTTGGGAGCTCCTTGGAATCAGACAGGAGGGGAGTGAGCATCATCCCCATTCATTCCTACTCTTACTGCTTCACCTCTAAACAACTGTTAATAGATAAGATAGTTGGGCCCTTACTCACTGGCCCTTTGCCCATCACCTAGGTAAGAGAGTTCCCCACAGAAACCTGGGACATCTTTTTCTACCTCCTGACCTAGCCTCCTGACCCCATGTCCTGTCTCTTTGAGAAAGCCCAGTCTCTGTTGGAATCCTGTTTCCATCTTTAAAAACTCTTCAGAACTGTGAAGATCCTACTCTGCAAGCTGGTTAGTCAGCCCAACATAGGTTCATGAATGCTGACAGAAGATACGAGATTTCTGGATCAGAGACAGAAGACAGTCCATCAGGCAGCATGAACTCCATGTTTATGTCAATTTCCCTTGCCCTCCAACCCCCATAGGTGATGCAGAAGCAGGGATGGGGGACACTGTGCACACAGTGGATTTGTCTCACTGTTCAGAACCTCAACCCCCAACACGGTCAAGTCAATTGAAAATATGACTACTAAATATGTTATGGGCTTCCCTGGTGACTCAGATGGTAAAGAATCTGCCTGCAATGCAGGAGACCAAGGTTGGATCCCTGGGTCAGGAAGATTCCCCTGGAGAAGGGAATGGCTACCCACTCTTGTATTCTTGCCTGGATAACTTCATGGACAGAGGAGCCTAGTGGGCTACAGTTCATGTAGTTGCAAAGAGTCAGACACAATTGATAAACTAACACACACACACACACACACACACACAAACGTGTTATACACCTAAGATTTATCCTAAAATACATGTAAAGCAAAAATTGACAGACTCAAAAGAGAAACACATCTAAAAATTGGAAATTGGAAATTTTACTAGAATTCTCTTGATAAATGACAGAATAAATATTCAAAAAAAACAGTAGGAATTAGATGAAGATAAATAAAGAACTTAACCCAATTTACATACATACCACATGGTTCCTACCAATTGGAGAATAAATACATATTCTTTGCAAGTAAGAAATTTTCCAAATTGACCACATGGTGGGCCATAAAGATTGTATCAATAAATTTCAAAGAATTGGAAGACATTCAGACATAATAAATATCTGACCTTACCATACAGTGAAATATCCCTCTTTATCTTATGCCTTAATAATGTTTACTTCATCCAGTATCAAAGTTTGCCAGCTTTACTTTTGCTTGTTTTTTGAATGATATATCTTTTTCAGCCTACTTACTGTCAAATTTCTGTATCATCATATTTATAGTTTCTTTTATAAACATTCTTTAGTTGGTTTTGAAAGCAGGCTGATAGTGTATTTTTTTATAGTGTCTTTTAATTGAAATCAGGCTTCCCTGGTAGCCCAGTGATAAAGAATCCATCTGCCAATGCAGGAGACCCAGGTTCGATCCCTGGGTCGGGAAGGTCCCCTGGAGAAGGAAATGGCAACCCAGTCCCGTATTCTTGCCTGGGAAATCCCTTGGAGAGAGGAGCTACAGTCCATAGAGTCTCAAAAAGTCAGACATAACTTAGGGACTAAACAGCAGCAACAACAACAAATTTAATTGGAATATTTAGTCCAATCACTTTTAATATAAATGCTCTTTTGGTTTAAATCTGTTATCTTGGTGTTTGTTTTTTATTGTCATGTTTCTTTTTTTTCTCTCGTACTATTTTGAATTATTTAAGGATATTTATCATTTTGTTTTCCCCTGTAATATCTTATTAGTTATACATTTCTTATCATTCTTTTTGTGGTTACCCTGTAGTTCAGAACATGCATTTTTGAGCTATTAGAATTTATCTTAAGTTAGCACTTTTACCTCTTTCTGCTGTCATGTGTTTTAAGTTCTACATATAATTTAACCCCAAAAAAACCATTGCTAGTATTGCTTTGAACAGCCAATATTTACCAATATATGCAGTGCCCCCCTTTTCTTGGATACCCTCCTTCCATCAAAGTCATTTTCCTTCTCTCTGGAGATCTGTCTTTAGTATTCCTTACTGTAGATCTGATGGTGGTAAATTGTTTCTTTCTGTTTATCTGAGGTATAGAATTCTAAGTTGGTAATAATTGCCTTTCTTCAAAACACCTTGCATATATTTGAAATTGCATTTAATCTATGCATCAGTTTAGAGAGAATTCCCATCTTTACTGTGTTGCGAGTCTTCCAGTATCTCCAATTGTTTGGGCTTCCCTGGTGGCTCAGAGGTTAAAGCATATGCCTGCAATGCGGGATACCTGGGTTTGATCCCTGGGTTGGGAAGATCCCCTGGAGAAGGAAATGACAACCCACTCCAGTATTCTTGCCTGGAGAATCCCATGGAAGAAGGAGCCTGATGGGCTCCAGTCCACAGGATCACAAAGAGTCGGACACGACTGAGCGACTTCACTTTCACTTTTCTTTCCACTTATTTAGATCTTCCTTGATTTCTTTTATCAGCATTTTCTAGTTTTTAGCATAAAGTACTGAAGATATATGTTTCCTTGCTTCTTGAATTCATACATTTATAGGTTTTGTTTGTTTGTTTTTTGCTTATTTTACAAAATTGGGAAAGTTTTCAGTAATTATTTCTTTGGATACCTTTTTCAGCTTTACCCTATTTCTCCTCTCCTCTGAGACTCTGATCACATGATCTTTTTTAGTTTATTTTCTGTCTATTATTCAGATTCTTTAATTTCTATGTTATACCTGGTCATTTACAGATTCTTTCTTCTCTTCATTCTGCTGTTAAACACATCACTGAGGTTTTTTCATCAGCGGTTGCATTATTTTAGTTCAAAAATCCTCATTTGGTCTTTCTTTTTATCTTCTTTTTATTGTTGTTAAGCCTTGTTTTTTTGACTGACATTTTTCTACATTTTTCCATTTGTTTCGAGCCTGTTTATAATGGTTTGTTGAAGCATTTTCATGATGCCTGCTTTAAAATCTCTCAGATAATTCTAACATCTGTATCATCCGTGTTGCTGTTGGTTAGCTGTCTTTCCTCTTTCCATTTGAGGTCTTCCTGATTCTTGGTGCAAATACCTTTCAATTAAAAGCTTTATATTTGGGGTATTAAGTTGTAAGACTCTGAATCTTATTTAAATCTTACGTTTTAGCAGACTTTCTCTGACACCATTCCATTAGGAGCAATGCACCACTGATTGATAATCACCAGGTAGGAGTGGACATACAGGTTTTTACTTAATTGGGGTATGATTGCTTTACAACTTGTGTTGGTTTCTGCTATACAGCAATACAAATCATCCATATATGGTAAGCTTCCCTCTGACGCTTACCACCCACACCCTCATCTTAACGCCTATACGTTGTCACAGAACATCAGGCTGGGCTCCCTATGTTATATAGCAGCTTCCCACTAGCTATCTATTTTACACATGGTAGTGTTCGTCAGTCCCATTTTTCTAGAGTTCACATATGAGCATTAATATGTTATATTTGTGTTGCATGTACAGGTTTTCCAAGCTGCCTCTGCTGACACCTAATATGGGGTGAACTTCTTAGTACTGCTGGATGGTGGTGGGGGACCTCATCACCTTCTGATGGGGGTGAAAGTCCAGGCTCCCCATGTGTTCTCAATTGGGGTGGGGGTGGTGGGGGTGGACTCCTCATTACCATCCAACAGGGTTGAAGTCCTGACTCCACACCACCTGGCAGTGGGGGAGGGTTGGAGAGTGACTCACTGCAGCCTGGCAAGGATGAAGTCTCTGCTCCCCACTCTGCTAGTTGAGTGGTAGGAGGGCTACAGTTCGTTCTGCAGATACAGCTGGAATAGAGTAGCTTTTTCTAAGCTGTGGCTATCTGGCTCACCTGACCCTCTCTTGGTATTCTGTCTAGAGAGAGCATGATTTTTTTTTTTTTATGATTTCCATTATATCCAGACTGTCACCTTCTCTAGCATCTAATCTGGGGTTTGTGAGCCAAAGAGGAAGCCAGGGCACTTAGCACCAAGTTGAGCTCAGGTCTTGAGTTTCTTAACCAGTCTGCCTTCTCTCCACCTTTCAGCTCCTGAAAGGTGGAGCATGGGTGAGCAGCCCATGCTGCTGTGTACATAGCGTCCAGAGGTTTTAGTTGTACTTAGAAACAGTAGGGGGAGATGTCTACTCTGTTTTCCTGGAAGCAAAAGTCTCAAGATGTGTTAATGAAATTTAACATGACTCTATCAAAGTACCTACAATGGTTTTGATGTATAAAATTAAATGTAGTCAGAGAGAAAAAGACAAATATCACATGATATCACTGATATGTGGAATCAAAAAAAAATGATTGTGAGTGAGTGAAATCACTCAGTCGTGTCTGACTCTTTGTGACCCCATGGACTGTAACCTACCAGGCTCCTCCGTCTATGGGATTTTCCAGGCAAGAATACTAGAGTGGGTTGCCATTTCCTTCTCCAAAAAAAAAAAAAAAAAGATACAAAGAACTTATTTACAAAACAGAAATAGGCCTATAGACACAGAAGAAACAAATTTATAGTTACCAAAGGGGAAAGAGGGGGATAAATTAGGAGTTTGGGAATAACAAATACACATTACTATGTGTAAAATAGATTAAAAAATAAAGACCCACTGTATAACACAGGAAAATATATTCAATATCTTGTAATAACCTATAATGGAAAATGATCTGAAAAACAATAGGTATATGTATGTATGTGTAACTGAACCACCTTGCTGTATACTGGGAGCATTGTGCATCAACTATACATCAATTTAAAAAATTAAATTTAAACCATACTCTCAAAGATATGTATGCATCAACAAAGAATGACTTTTTAAATAACTTTTGGGAAGAGAAATTGTGTTCAAGGAAATCACACAGAAATTTTATAGTTTGTGTAAAATATATTCCCAGATTCAAGGAGAAAAGGCTTTAATCCTGAGTTTCTTGCTAACTGATGGAAGGATTCGGCTATTTTTTATCTTAAAAGAAAAAATATCTATATTTTGTCTGAGCATAAGTAGCCATCACGCTGGTGGCTCAGTGGTAAAGAATCCACCAGCCAGTGCAAAAGCAGCAGTAGACTTGGGTTCGATCCCTGGGTCAGGAAGCTCATCTGAAAGAGGCAATGGCAACCCACTCCAGTATTCTTCCCTGGAAAATCCCATGGACAGAGAAGTCTACAGGCTACAGTCCATGGGGTTGCAAAATTGAACACGACTGACCAACTGAGCACACAGCCAAAACCTCCGCCTTACCACTGGAGTTCTCTAAAATCCTCTAGAAAATCATCCACTGATATTAAAGCTTACTTAGCAAACATCCGTGTTTGTCCTGGGATTCTAAACATGAGCTTCTGTTCCAGGTCGCCTGAACTGGTGGTCCACCGTGTGCACGAGCTGTAAACGGCTTCTTCCTTTGGCCACGACAGGGGACGGGAACTGCCTTTTACATGCTGCCTCACTGGGTAAGCCCTGCAGTGTGGACAGAGGGTGGCAGTGCCCAGGCTTTCCCTGTTCATCATTAGAGAACAATCTTAACACTAAGTAGAGCCACGTGCATCACTGTCAACTGAAAAGATCCCCAACAGATGGAGCCAGCAACTCCCACCCTTCTTGTCACGCAGCTGGCAGGCTTGGTGGAGGCATAGAGCACACAAGAGAAAAGATCTGTCCTGATGGAAGGAGGCCTGGGCAGACCTGCATGGATGGGCAGTAGACATCGGGGTCTAGAGCAATCAAAGAGGACTTCCTGGAGGAGCTGAGATTTTCCTGAGGTTTGAAGGACTTGAAAGAATATAAATAGGACCTTCCAGGCAGGGAGAACACACGGATAAAGTGGGAAGTCGGGAATTAACAGGGTGTTTGGGATCAGGGCTGAGCCCTGTTGAGCTTGGGCAGAAAGTCTGGGGGATGCGTGAGGCCAGGTGGATCTGGAGCCACCACACTGACTGCAGCTGATGGGCTTAGACTGACAAAAAGACAGACATGGGTGAGTGACACAGGGATCAGCACAGTCAGAATATGCTGCAGAGAGGCCAGCAAACCTCCCACAGAGATGTGAGCTTCCTGGTTGCAAAAAGCGACACCAGCAAATGCACGGGTGTGGGCAGCAATGTTTGGATGGCAGAAGGTCACAGTACACTTTCTGGAAGGTCATGTAGCCCCTCTGGACCCAGGCTTACATACACATGCGGGACTGGATTTGTGCCAAGGACCCCAGCACCAGAGCTGGTGGTACCTTATTACTCCTGCAGTCCAAGAACCCTCTCCAGGGATGGGCCTCTCCAACAAGAATATGGTCCTTGTTGGTCAAACTCACCTCCCCAGGTAAACATGACCTTAACTCAGTGCTGTGACCCAGAGCAAGGATGCCCTAGACCTCACTATGTCCTATAGTGAGAGGTCTGTTCTCTAAGAGGTGGGCTGAGTTGAGCCCAAAAAGTTTTCGAGGGAAATGCAGGGTGTCTGGGATGGGCCCTGAGATACCCAGAGGAAGATGGAGCCCAAATGCAAAGGAAACATTCCATGTTCCTTAGGCTTGACAAAGGGTGATAGGGGAAACAAGGGCACCCACCCACCTCCTCCCTTTCTGTCTCAGTATTAACTCATTCCTGTCTGTTGACTTCCATTCAGCATAGTAAAATAACTATCAGCAATTCCTCTGTTCAGCGATGTCTGCTTTTAATATTCTGATATATTATCTTCCACACTTTTGTTTATACTTCCAGTGAAATTAGGATCTCACGGTGTTCACGGTTTGGAATCCAATATTTTCCCCTTAAAATTGTAAATTGAATTTTTCACGCTATTCTTCAAAAACATGTTTTCCAAGTTGTGTCTTATTCCATCATAAAATATTCAGTATCCCTCTCTTATGGAATTTATTTCACCTTATTCTGTATCAAACCTAGAGAAAAATTACAAAAGAAGACATCTCTCCTCTTTGCAAAGTCTCAGGCACTGGAATGCCTTTGTCCTTCTAACAGTGTACACAGGCACTGCCCCCGTCATGACCACAGGTGGACAAGGCCACAAGCCAGATGGTCACACGCCGCCGTGGTCCTGACTGATGGCAGGTGTTTCTCACAGTTCTGCCTGGGAGGAGAAAGCCTCCTGCAGGTGGCCCTTGCTCTAGCCGTGGGAGAGCCTGGGCCGAGACTGAACCTGGGACTCCCGGCCAGTTGATTCTTTTCTCCCAGTACTTTGTTTCCCCTTGGTACTCAAATTGCTAAACTATGTACAAGCAAGTCTGCTCAAAGTGGCCATCCTGCACTCAACCAGCAGTGCTTACTGGCCCTGCTGACCAGCCCTGGCATTGGCCTAGGGTGTGGGCCACACATAGAGATGTCGGTAATCTGGGGTCAGGCTTGTGAGCAAATGTGTGGGACAAGGAGATTCTCTCTGCACAAGAGACCCAGACAAGGAGCCACGTCGAGTAGACTGGACCCAGGACTTGCCCTGCCTGGGAGGAGGCTGCAGGCAAGTCAGAGGGATAAGAAAGCTCAGCTCGGCCTGTTCATAAAAGGAGCATGATGGCCATCTTCCTCCATCTGTAGAAAAAGACTGCAGAAAAAAGACGACCAGAAAGCCCATGGCAGACCCCTGTTATCACGTCTTTGCACAAAAAGATGCACGGCCAGACTGAGCCTTTGAGCGTCAGTCAGTGTGGGTCACTGCTCTCTGAAAGCTCTCCAGAGGGTCCCAGCTCACTTCAAAGCCCACCTTTCCACTCTCCACCTCACCCCTTCCATCCCAACTGCAGACACCTTCCCCTCCCTAGTACACCACATGGCCCCCCACAGGGTTGGCCCTGACCTTTTCCTCCACCTGGGATGGTGACTCAACCCTGTCCCTAACCACTCATGTCTTTGCCCCAGTGTCTCCACTCACACTGTGACCAAACCACCCAGCACTCTGTCCTCTTAGCCTGCTTCATCTCCCCTTACATGGCCACTGCCTGCAACATAGTGTGTTACATGTTAATTTGATGGCTGCCTCCCCTCCCTTCCCCTCAGTGTGGACTCCATGAGATTTTAGGAATTTAGTCTGTCCTAGTTGCTGCTGTGGGTATTCCCATCACTGAGAATGCTGCCTTACCCTTACTGTGAAATAAGTATGGAATTAAGTGGAATTAATAGTATTCAGCTAAACAGATGAACAAATGAATGAATTTCCCTAGTGTCTCCCTGTAGCCAGATCTGCATCTCTTGTGGCACTTCTTCCACTGGTTGGGTTTCTTGACCACTTCTGAGCTTCCCCAAGGAAGTACTCAGAGATGCTGGGTTGTTCTTATGACCCCTGGGCCAGGTGGGGCACTTCCCTCAGAAGCAGGTGCTCTCCCGGGGCCCAGATGTGTGCAGAGATGCCTCGGGGCTACAGATATTGGATGCAGCAGACCCTCGATGAAACTGGGGTCTGACTGCCATCCTGGCTTGGGGCCCTGCGTGAGGATACATCATCCACTGTCCCCACAGGCTCTCTCCCACTCCAACACAAGGTCAGACCACAAACATTAAATCCCTCAGAACAAACCTTGGGAGGTTGAGGGCAGCCTGCGAAGGGTCCCTGCGACTCAGTGAAATGGCTGTTACTTTAAGAAGGGGCTATGCTCCTTCATTCCGTGCCTGCATCTGCAGGAAACATCAGGAGGGAGGGCAGAGGGGAGCTGCTTGCTAATCACAAGAACTGAGTATCTCGCTACTGCATTATCTGCTCACACAGCTGTGGGGGCCAGGACTGGTAGGTGGTGCTCATCTCAGCTCCTCCTGTTTTGCCCCTTCCTCACATATTTTCTTGTGGCTCAGATGATAAAGAATCTACCTGCAGTGCAGGGGACCTGAGTTCAATCTTGGGGTCAGGAAGATCCCCTGGAGAAGGGAATGGCTATGCACTCCAGTTTTCTTACCTGGAGAATTCCATGGACAGGGGAGCCTGGCGGGTTACAGTCCATGGCGTCGCAAACAGTCGGACACGACTGAGCAGCTAACACGTTCACTTTACTTTCACATCTTTCCTTTTTCCTCTACTCCTCATGGGCCTCCTGGCTGCAGGAATGTGGGGGTTTCATGACCGGGACCTGGTTTTGCGGAAAGCTCTCTACACCATGATGAGGACAGGGGCCGAGAGGGAGGCCCTGAAGCGAAGGTGGAGGTGGCAGCAGACACAGCAGAACAAGGAGGTGGGTACCTGTCAACATGGCAGAGCCAGAACCATGCCAGGGCACAGCCAAGGCCAAGATGGGGTCCTATTTGGGGCCCAACATCAAGTCTGTCTTATGAGATGAGGCAGCAATGGCTGCATCCCCTACCCACACTCACTAAAGAGGAACCCATTCCAGCAGTCCGTCCCTGCCCACAGTGACCAGACATGCGGTCCCCTCACCTGTCCTGGTGTAATTATGAAAACCACCTACCCTCATTCACAGGGCTGTCCCAGCCTGAATGGTGAGTTAGATAGTCACCTGTGAGGTCACTGCTGGTGCAGCCACTGATAGGCCCTGGCATGGCCCCAGCCCCAGGATGTGTGCTCAGTCCAAAGAGAATGTTTATCCCAGAACCTTAGTGAGCGCTGGCCCTTTGCTGGCATGGAAGCCCTTAAAGATGGGTCTGCCCGGGCACCTGNTGTAATTGGGTTGTTCATAATTTCTATTTCTTCCTGGTTCGGTCTTGGAAGATGGAACTTTCCTAAGAATCTGTCCATCTCTTCCAGGTTTGGGCTTCCCTGGTGTCTCAGAGGTTAAAGCGTCTGCCTCCAATGCCGGAGACCCGGGTTTGATCCCTGGGTCGGGAAGATCCCCTGGAGAAGGAAATGGCAATCCACTCCAGTATTCTTGCCTGGAGAATCCCATGGACAGAGAAGCCTAGTAGTTTACAGTCCGTGGGGTCGCAAAGAGTCGGACACGACTGAGCGACTTCACCTCACCTCATCCATTTTATTGCCATATAGTTGTTCATAATAGTCTCTCAAATTCCTTTGTATTTCTGCATTGTCTGTCAACCTTTCCTTTTTCATTTCTAATTTTGTTGATTTGATTCTTCTCTCTTTTTTTCTTGATGATTCTGGCTGAAGATTTGTCAATTTTGTTTATCTTCTCAAAGAACCAGCTTTTAGTTTTATTAAGCTTTATTAATTTTATTAAACTTTATTAAGTTTTATTAAGCTTTGTTAATATTAAACTTTACTTAGCCTTATTAAGCTTGACTATTGTTTCTTTCTTTTCTTTTTCATTTATTTCTGCTCAGATCTTTATGATTTCTTTCCTTCTACTAATTTATTTTTTTGTTCTTCTTTTTCCAGTTGTTTCAGGTGTAAAGTTAGGTTGTCGATTCAATGTTTCTCTTGTTTCTTGAGGTAGGATTGTATTGCTATAAACTTCTCTCTTAGAGCTGCTTTCACTGCATCCCATAGGTTTTGAGTTGTTGTGTTTTCATTGTCATTTGTTTCTAGGAATTTTTTGATTTCCCTTTTGATTTCTTCAGTAACCTGTTGGTTATTTAGAAGCATGTTGTTTAATCTCCATGTGTTTGTGTTTCTTACAGTTTTTTTCTTGTAATTGATATCTAGTCTCATAGCGTGGTAGTTAGAGAAGATGCTTGACATGATTTCAATTTTCTTAAATTTACTGAGGTTTGATTTGTGACCCAAGATGTGGTCTGTCCTGGAGAATGTTCCATGTGCATTTGAGAAGACGGTGTATTCTTCTGCATTTGAATGAAATGTACTGAAGATATCAATGAGACCCATCTCATCTAATGTATCATTTAAGACTTGTGTTTCCTTATTAATTTTCTGTTTTGATGATCTGTCCATTGGTGTGAGGGGGGTGTTACAGTCTCCTACTGTTATTGTGTTACTGTCACTTTCTCCTTCTAGGTCTGTTAATGTTTGTCTTATGTATTGAGGTGCTCCTATGTTGGGTGCATAGATATTCACAATTGTTATGTCTTCCTCTTGGATTGATCCCTTGATCATTATGAAGTGTCCTTCCTTATTTCTTGCAATCTTCTTTATTTTGAGGTCTATTTTGAATGATATGAGGATTGTTACTCCAGCTTTCTTTTGCTTCCCATTTGCATGGAGAAATGCAAATCAAAGCTATAATGAGATATATCACCTCACACCTTTCAGAATGGCCATCATCAAAAAGTCTACAAACAATAAATGCCGGAAAAGGTGTGGAGAAAAGGGAATGCTCTTGTACTGTTGGTGGGAATGTAAATTGATACAGCCACCATGGAAGACAGTATGTAGATTCCTTAAAAACTAGGAATAAAAAAATCATATGACCCAGCAATCCCACTCCTAGACATATACCCTGAGGAAACCAAAATTGAAAAAGATACATGTATTCCATTGTTTATAGCAACACTATTTACAATAGCTAGAACATGGAAGCAACCTAGATGTCCATCAACAGATGAATGGATAAAGAAGTTATGGTCCACATACACAATGGAATATTCAGTTCAGTTCAGTTCAGTTGCTCAGTTGTGTCTGACTCTTTGAAACCACATGAATCACAGCATGCCAGGCCTCCCTGTCCATCACCAACTCCCAGAGTTCACTGAAACTCTTGTCCATCGAGTCAGTGATGCCATCCAGCCATCTCATCCTCGGTCGTCCCCTTCTCCTCCTACCCCCAATCCCTCCCAGCATCAAAGTCTTTTCCAGTGAGTCAACTCTTTGCATGAGGTGGCCAAAGTACTGGAGTTTCATACTCAGCTATAAAAAGGAGTGCATTTGAGTCACTTCTAATAACATGGATAAACCTAGAACCTATTATACAGAGTTAAATAAGTCAGAAAGAGAAAGATAAATATCGTATTCTAATGCATATATATGGAATCTAGAAAAATGGTCCTGAAGAATTTACTTACAGGGCAGCAGTGGAGAAACAGACATAGAGAACAGACTTGTGGACATGAGGAGAGGGGAGGAGAGGGTGAGATGTATGGAAGGAGTAACATGGAAACTTATTTTACCATATGCAAAATAGATGACCAATGGGAATTTGCTGTATGGCTCAGGAAACAGGGGCTCTGTAGCAACGTAGAGAGGTGGGATGGGGAAGGAGATGGGAGGGAGGTTCAAAAGAGAGGGAATATATGTATACCTATGGCTGACTCATGTTGAGGTTTGAGAGAAAACAACAAAATTCTGTAAAACAATTTTCCATCAATGGAAATAAAAATAAAAGTAAGTTCAGTAGCCACCATGGAGCCTAAGAAGTAGCAGCTAAAGTAGTTACGGGCTCCATCACTAAACAGCTCCAGGATAATGTGACAGATACCTCATTTCTCTAACCCACCAGGCCTTAGCCTCCCCATTTCACATAAAAGAATTTTTATTTAGGTAATTTTCAAATTCCCTCTCCTCCAATGTCATTTTCTTCATCCATTAGCTATTATACTGAGTCTGCAGGTAGATGGGATGTAGGAGATTAGACAAAAATAATAATTTTTATTTTTAATTCACATCCTATGAAATACTTCCTTAAGTATATCTGTTTTCTTCATGCAAAACAAGAAAAACTACTTTCTTTCAGTTTGAGTTCCAGATATAAGGCATAAAAATTCTACAGACTATAAGCCTATTACAATATTTCCTATCCATTGTATATGTGAGATAGATGCACTCAGGTATGACCAAATGGCTTATGCAATAGTAGAGGAAAGCAAAACTTCCTAACTTTATGATCCCCAGACGTCTGGCAGTACACATGCTCTTCTCTGTCAGGAAAAGTCTTACCTGATGGTGCTGGTTTTTCAGCTCTCCTGAGCCTCCCACAGAGTACCTGGCCAAGTTTCTACTGATTCACAACAGACCATTTCCCTGAACTCTACTTTCTTTACACTGAGCCCCAGTCAGGAGTGCCTGAGGTCAGAAGGCAGACTCCATCTATGCTCCATCCCGACAAAGCCAACCAGAATCCTATCCTGGAAATTTCAGCATGGTGGGAGGTAAAGGAACAGCAGAACACCAGACTAGGGCCAAGCACCTCACTGGAATGCACAAAACAAGGCAACACAAAGCTTTAGACCAGTGCTTCCAAAACATATAGACTACAGCTTGCGGGCCTGAAGACTCTAATTCAGTAGCTGTGAGGTGAGTGATATGGGGAGCTGGCTCCAACCTCCTTGCAAGAGTCAACCATTCACCTCTCTTCCTGACCCTGTAGTCAGTGACTTCACATAGGGAGTTTGTAATATGCCATGGCAGGAAACTATTCTAAACTTCACTATTTCCCAGAGTTTGCTCAAACTCATGTCCATTGAGTCAGTGATGCCATCCAACCGTTTTGTTCTCTGTAGATCCCTTCTCCTCCTGCCCTTAATCTTTCCCAGCATCAAGGTCTTTTCCAATGAGTTGACTCTTCATATCAGGTGGCCAAAGTACTGGAGCTTCAGTTTCAGCATCAGTCCTTCCAATAAATATTCAGGGTTGATTACCTTTAGGATTGACTGATTCAATCTCCTTGGAGTCCAAGGGACTCTCAAGAGTCTTCTTCAGCACCATGTTTCAAAAGCATCAGTTCTTTGGTACTCAGCCAAAGAAGCCCTCCACACAAACTCCCTCAAAAAGCTGATAGTATAACATTTATCAGTGCACCACAAAGGATGAAGTCTGAGAACATGCATTTGTAAGAAGTTCCCTGGTGGTGTGAATGCTGCTGGTTCCTAAGCCACGTTTGAATAGGAAGTATTCATAGCACAGGTTCTGGAGTCAACAGGTCTAGGAATAAATCTAATTCTCTCTCTTAAGTGTAACTGTAAGCTATCTTAAGGCTTTATATCTTGCTGTATTTGTTTGCCTAAATTGGAGTTTCCTCATCTGTAAAATGGACAATGGAGATAATTCCTACTTTTTAGTACAGTAATTTTTAAAGAAATAGCTCTAATTTACAATGTTATATTAGTTTAACATATACAACAGTGTGATTCAAAATTTTTATAGCCGTGGAGTTTTCCCTTTCAATACTTTAAATATATCATGCCATCCTGAAAGATGATGCTGTGAAAGTGCTACACTCAATGTGCCAGCAAATTTGGAAAACTCAGCAGTGGCCACAGGACTGGAAAAGGTCAGTTTTCATTCCAATCCCAAAGAAAGGCAATGCCAAAGAATGCTCAAACTACCGCACAATTGCACTCATCTCACATGCTAGTAAAGTAATGCTCAAAATTCTCCAAGCCAGGCTTCAGCAATACGTGAACTGTGAACTTCCTGATATTTCAAGCTGGTTTTAGAAAAGGCAGAGGAACCAGAGATCAAATTGGCAACATCTGCTGGATCATGGAAAAAGCAAGAGA
>SJYW01033879.1:0-10990 GCA_006410735.1 Raphicerus campestris | reverse complement strand
TTGACTATGCCAAAGCCTTTGACTGTGTGGATCACAATAAACTGTGGAAAATTCTGAAAGAGATGGGAATACCAGACCACCTGACCTGCCTCTTGAGAAACCTATATGCAGGTCAGGAAGCAACAGTTAAAACTGGACATGGAACAACAGACTGGTTGCAAATAGGAAAAGGAGTACGTCGAGGCTGTATATGGTCACCCTGCTTGTTTAACTTATATGTAGAGTACACCATGAGAAACACTGGGCTGGAAGAAGCACAAGTTAGAATTAAGATTGCCGGGAGAAATATCAGTAACCTCAGATATGCAGATGACACCACCCTTATGGCAGAAAGTGAGAAGAACTAAAGAGCCTCTTGATGAAAGTGAAAGAGGAGAGTGAAAAAGTTGGCTTAAAGCTCAACATTCAGAAAACTAAGATCATGGCCTCTGGTTCCATCACTTCATGGCAGATAGATGGAGAAACAGTGGAAATAGTGTCAGAGTTTATTTTGGGGGGCTCCAAAATCACTGCAGATGGTGACTGAAGCCATGAAATGAAAAGACACTTACTCCTTGGAAGGAAAGTTATGATCAACCTAGATAGCATATTCAAAAGCAGAGACATTGCTTTGCCAACAAAGGTCTGTCTAGTCAAGGCTATGGTTTTTCCTGTGGTCATGTATGGATGTGAGAGTTGGACTATAAAGAAAGCTGAGCACAGAAGAATTGATGCTTTTGAACTGTGATGTTGGAGAAGACTCTTGAAAGTCCCTTGGACTACAAGGAGATTTAACCAGTCCACCCTAAAAGAGATCAGTCCTAAGTGTTCATTGGTAGGACTGTTGTTGAAGTTGAAGCCTGGCGTGCTGCAGTCCATGGGGTTACAAAAATCAGACACAACTGAGCGACTGAACTGAACTGATGTGCCCTAAGGGTTTATAACAGTATCCTATTTTTGCCAGAAGCTTACACGAGGAGAGAGTTTGAGTGTGCATATTTAAATAATTTGATCTGCCAAGTCATTTGTTTATTTTTGCAATGTTGTTATGTATTTTAAAAACCATACAAATATATCTTAATGATATTATAGAAACAGAAGTAAGGTAAAGTTCAAAGAAACAGATTTGTTCTTCTGACTTGCTTATTAATTAACTCTGAATTTACTGAAGAGCAGGCTTAAGTACCTTCATCTGTTCAATGTGGGAACTAATGCTGGAACAGTCTATATAATATAACCTCATCAAGAATAAAATGAAGTATTATATACAGGATCCAGAGAAGCGTGACTTATATTTTTATTGAATATATTTATCTTAATCATGGCTTCTGGTCAGTATGTATACCATATATTCTGTGGATACAATATTAATAATTATTTATCTTTATAAATTATTCTNCTCATCAAGAATAAAATGAAGTATTATATACAGGATCCAGAGAAGCGTGACTTATATTTTTATTGAATATATTTATCTTAATCATGGCTTCTGGTCAGTATGTATACCATATATTCTGTGGATACAATATTAATAATTATTTATCTTTGTAAATTATTCTTGATTATATAGCACTTTAAAAAATAAAATTTACATGAAATATTACAAAGACAACATTTCAGACCAGTTTAAAACCTAGAGGGCTTCCCTGATAGCTCAGTTGGTAAATGATCCAGCTGCAATGCAGGCAACCCCGGTTCGATTCCTAGGTTGGGAAGGTCCTCTGGAGAAGGGAAAGGCTACCCACTCTAGTATTCTTGGGCTTCCTTAGTGGCTCCACTGGTAAAGAGTCCACCTGCAATGTGAGAGACCTAGGTTCGATCCCTGGGTTGGGAAGATTCCCTGGAGAAGGGAAAGGCTGCCCAGTCCAGTACTCTGGCCTGGAGAATTCCATGGACTGTATAGTCCATGGGGTCGCCAATAGTCGGACACGGCTGAGCGCCTTTCACTTCACTTTCTTTTTTTATTGTAAATTTATTTATTTTAATTGGAGGCTAATTACTTTACAATATTGTATTGGATTCTTTCACTGAAAACCTAGAACCTTTGAGTTCGGAAATTGATTTTCAGTACCACGGACAGCGTCACATTGTTTCTGCAGTAGCTGAAGACAAACTGAAATATCAAAACACTAGTAGGGAGGACTTCAGTCCATACATCTGTCTGTCTTCAGATTTACAAAGTATTGTGAAAATGTTGAAGAAGGACAATCCATATGCTTATTTCAAACTTTAACAATTAAACAGAACTTCACAGTTAAGCATAGAAAAAATAAATACATATTGAGTATGTAATATGCTCAGTATGGTGCTGCTACGAAGTCGCTTCAATCGTGTCCGACTCTGTGAGACCCCATGGACTGCAGCCCACCAGGCTCCTCCGTCCATGGAATGTTCCAGGCAAGAGTACTAGAGTGGGTTGCCATTTCCTTCTCCAATGCATGAAAGTGAAAAGTGAAAGTGAAGTCGCTCAGTCGTGTCCGACTCTGTGAGACCCCATGGACTGCAGCCCACCAGGCTCCTCCAACCATGGAATGTTCCAGGCAAGAGTACTGAAGTGGGTTGCATTGCCTTCTCTGTGCTCAGTATAATTGGTGTTATTTACTAAATGCATTAACATAATAATATAATTTTTCTCTTATGCTTCTAATAAGATACAACAACACACTATAAGATACCACAATTATTAAATTCATGTAGCATATAATTTTATATTTGTAAATTTTGAAATATCTTTAAAAGCTTAAGTTGCATAAAGGCTTTCTAGTTTGTTGTTTATTAATTTCCTTGTCCTGCATGTTCATTTGCATGCTCAGTCACTCAATCATGTATGACTCTTTGCTACCCCATGGGCTGAAGCACCCCAAGCTCCTCTGTCCATGGAATTTTCCAGGGAGTGGGTTTCCTTATCTAGGGGACCTTCCTGATCCACAGACCAAACCTGTGCCCCTTGCATCTCCTGCAATGGCAGGCAGATTCTTTACCATTGAGCCACCTGGGAAGCCCTTGCCCTTCATTAACTTTCACTTTAATCTTTTAATATCTTCTAAATAACATTAACAAAATAACGTAAGGCAGAATTTCTCTAGTAGCAAAGACTTATATGACATCTCCACAATGAAGTGTTCAATAAAAATCAGTTTGACATCTAAAATGATTTTGTAGGAGATAAGTATTGTTTTTGCTATGGCAAATAAAGTTAAGGTAAGCAGGAAAATTCAATGACACGGTTTCAGTTAGTTTAAATACAATGTAAGAAAATTGAGCTCAATCCCAAAGTGGACCACAAATTTTAAAAATCCATACTCTAATGCTTCCTCAATTTTTACTTTGCAATTAATTAAGGTAGTCAATTTCAAATACAGTGGAATTATGGGCTATACACCACATCAAACTTGCTAGATGTGGCATTGCCAAGGGATTTTTAATGAAAATGATTCCCCTTTTGGCCAGGAGATGGAGCTGACATGTAAGATGCGGCCTTACTTTATTTTTTCCAGTTTAGCATGCTGCTTTCTAACAGACAGTGGGTACCATCGAGTATATGTCAGAACAGAAAGCTAAGGCAGAAGCAGAGAGGATGCTGCAGTCGTCCTTTTTGTTTTTTCTTCTTCAGTGAGGATGGAGCACGTGTGAGACTTTAGTTCCTACTGTAGCCGAAATTTTGAATAACTGCATTGGAGAATATTATGTTTAACACATATGTGGATTCTGAGCTATGACTTACAATTCCCTTTATTTCAGGTAAGCCAGCATGATTCTATCTTTGACCTACCAAAGAATTGTTATTTATGTTAATGGTAACATTTAAAATGTGTGCTTTGTGAGCTTGGAATTTGATCTAGGAGATTCAAAAGCTGTAATTCTAGCTATTCTGTATCTTTAAATCTTCCTAGCCTGAAATGAGCTCTGACTTTAGCATGCTGTATTTTAGTATTTATTTGGCTTTCTGATCTATTTCCGTGGCTATGTTTGTGTACCTTTAGATGGTAAAGCTTTCAAAGTGAGGGATGGATCTTTCTTTCAAGAGGGAAATACTGCTCCTTAATGTGGTGAACAAATTGTAGAAATGTAATGAAGCAGATTAACATGGCAGCAGGCTTTTCCAAAGCCCACGGCTGAGCCTTTTGATAGCAGCCTCCGAGGCACGTCCACATCCTGAGCCCAAAGGCCTTCTGAGCAATTCTTGCCAGTAATGATGATATGGGTTATTTATGCTTTTTTTCCCCCATTTAGGAAAAATATGTAAGTCATTTCTCCCACATGAGTGGAAGATTTATGTAATGTGTTTAGTAGACTTGGAATGATGGTACAGAGCCTGCCCCTCCTCCAGTGTAGATGTGAGGAGGACACTGAAAACAGATTAATTACTGAGAAAATAAATTTTCCTTGGATTGTGGTAGATTTGTGAGGATAGGACTGTGGCCATTTAAAATAGTTGATGTTGTATAAGATTCTCATATTTAAAATTATTTTTCATCATGTGACATTAGCTGTGCTGAAGAGTGGAATGACTCAGGAGCTAGAAATTGCATGCCACAGCCTTGCCTTTCTGCTGCTTCTCATGCTTTCCCCTAAATTCTCTTGTTATTATTATCAAATTAACAGGAAGAAAACAATTTGAAAGTCCCAGTCGTCATGTAGATGGATTTATAATGGAATTTTAATATATTTTAAAATTATTTTGTCAGATCGTTTTTAAATACCCGACTCCTTCCTCCTTTGAAAGTGTTGGATGTGTGTGTGTCATGCTGGTGGTGGAGGGAGGCAGGTGCCTCAGGATGTTTCTATCTTACTCATCGTTTTTTCTGTTTTTTGTAAAGTGGTGGTTGTGCAATGTCAGAGGTTGTGAAAGCTATGGGGAATGATCTTACAGAATGGTTTGAACCACTAAGAAAAGAATTCATTCCTTTCATATGCAGAATCTAGAAAGAGATTTAAGTTCCATACAATTCTAGTTACATGAAAATTTTTTAGGAACTCAGATTTTTATCATTTACCTATCTCATTATTTAAAGAAAAACAGTTGTGGCTGAGAGATTAAGTAAAATTTCCCAGAGCCACATAATTAGAATCAGAGGCAAGACTAGAATACTGACTGACAGGGTTCAGTCTTTCATAGCAGTAACAGTTTACCTCTAGTGTAAACATATCCAAATGGCATATACCAGGTATACTGATATTGATTCTGTGTGTGTGTGTGTGTGTGTGTGTGTGTAGGGGGGTAAATTTTGTGAAGCATTTTCTTTTAGTGTTCATGTTACAGTGGCATATCATATACAGTGTTCAGTTTTCTCAGGAGTCTTGACAAAGCATCCAAGAAAACTAATCAAGAACTATGGAGATGTTCTGTTTCTTAGTACTCTCCTAACACCCTTTGATGAGGTATGCTGTTCTACTCTCTGCCCATGAATGATATGGATGGTCATGTACTACCTTGCAACTCCATTCCTTCTAGCTAATAAAACAGACTATACATGTGGTCTGTTGACCCCTTCTAGAACATCATCTTATGCCCTGACCTTCCTTTTTTTCACCTCGTGGGGACAGGATGCATCCTACTACTTCAATATCTTAAGGGGGAAAAAAGAGATTAAAGTGTGTCACTTCTACATACAACATTTATGCAGTACCATACACCTACCAGGCCTCCTCTGGAGGCTCAGACAGTAAAAACCCACCTGCAATGTGGGAGACCTGGATTCAACCCTTGGGTTGGGAAGATCCCCTTGAGGAGGGCATGGCAACCCACTCCAGTATTCTTGCCTGGAAAATCCCCATGGACAGAAGAGCCTGGCAGGTTAGAGTCCATGGAGTTGCAAAGACTCTGATGCAACTGAGCGACTAAGCACAGTAGAACATGCACCCACCAAGAACAGTCCATGGAAGGGATTGAGATGTAAACAAAGGCATATAGTTTATATCTCATGGAATGTAGCATGGAAATGTGCTTGTATAGATAGTACTCAAAATATTATAAACATCAAAATGAAAAATGAAGAAAGGTGGGGAAGTGAATGGGACAGGTATATGAGTACCTATCTAGTGCGAGGCGCTGTGTTACAACCTGAGATTCACAATAAGCCAAAAGTCACAATTTCTGTCCACGAGGAACTCAGAGCCCAGAAAAATTATTTTAAGGGGATATGATAGTTAAATTATTTCTTTAAAAGTGATCTAGGTATAAATAAATAAATATGTAAAGTTGTTTATTCTAAGCACAAAGGTTAGGCATGCAAATATTATGAAGACATAGTGAAGACATTATATAGGGAAATTTAAGAGAATGGTAAATAAGCCAACCTGATTGAAACATGAGGGTGTTGTATTTATTTCCCCTATGGCAGCAAAAGTAAGAATAATGAATTGTGAGTTTGATGTTATGCATTTACATACTAATTTGTACTACCACACAGAGATGATCTGGAAGATGGTGAAGATTTTACATCCAAATATCAGTTTAGAAGGTAAAGCTGAATATATGGCTGTGTATGAAGCTGTGGCAAGAATTAGGTCACACATAAATGAACATCAGTAGGGAATAAAAGTGGAATGGAGTGGTAAAATAAAAGTGTCTGGAGTGGTGGAATAACACAAGTTTAGAAAGGATATTCATTGATTGTGGGAAAGTAATGGGATAAATTAGAGTTAGTTTAATAACAGGGTCATAGGCGATAAAGCAGGTAAATTGACTACCAAGAGCAAACCCATAAAGAGGTTAATAAGACAATAGGGTAGGAGCTGACCTGTTATTAGGTCATGGGTGGATTTTAAGAGAAGTTTAGTAGATCTAAAGAGACATGAGCTTTAATTGAGGACTAAGTGGAAAAAGAGAAAGCTGAAGAGTAATTTTAGATTTTAAGGTATTTATCAGTGAAGGTAAAGAGAGATAACATGTTTTTATCTTGAAGAGTAAGGTACTGTTAAGGGTAATTCAATTTAAGCTAGGATTAGAGAAACCTCAACACCTTCATACAGTAAGGATATAAAGTCAATAGAGAGAAAGTGAATAAAGAAAAAATAATAAAATAAATTGAAGTCCTACAAGAGACAAAAGAGGGAATATTTGAGAATATTTTTTTATTTCCTTTGAGACCAGAAGAAAGGGTAGGAGATGATATAAAAGAAAGCTAATATAACCACTTTAGATGTCCTGTTCTTGGAAATGAAATCCTTGTCTGTGAGATAAAATATCTCTTCTATTTAAATCAGTTGGTTCCTCAGAAAACGCTATTTATGGCATATGGGCTTTCTGGAAGAAATAATTCATCCTCAGTATCAAAACACTTTCCAGCAGAGCATATTTTAATCATATTAATTCTTGATTTGGAAACTAATAACACTGTTTCACATTATATATACTTTGGTTATCTATTTCTTATTCAGAATGACCTGTTTGAAAACAGGTTCTATTTTAAACTTGCATAAGATTAGACCAACACATACATATACACATCTAGTTTGATTAGTAAGGACTGGTTTGCCAGCAATCTGAATTAAATATTCAAGCTCTTGCCTTTTTCTCCCTCAGTTTTATTAGCACTTTCACAGGGCTGTGTATAAAGAAAAAAGAAAGTCAGTTTAATTACAAATCTCCTTCCCTTAGGGTGAACTAACCTCCTTTATAAAGCTTTTTTCTCCCTTTCTATCAACAGTTCTAGAATCCTCTTACGTCTTTCCTAGAGCCCGTCTCTTCTAGGCATTCCCTTGCACTCACTAGCCATGGGACTGGAATGTGAAGCCTTGAGAAGGCACAGGCATGATGAGAGTCCCATCCTTTACAATGAAGCCTCTGAAATAGCTGCTTTCTCAGGTAACATTAGCTGAGTTCAGTTTAGAATGGCCTGAATAGGATATTACTTCCTTCTTTCAAGACTTGGCTGGGGTTGTACTATGAGCCTGACAGGCCATGGAACAGAAGCAGGCATTTAGGTGGCAGTTAGAAAGCATCACTACGAACTAAGCTAGTGGACGTGATGAAATTCCAGTTGAGCTGTTCCAAATCCTGAAAGATGATGCTGTCAAAGTGCTGCACTCAATATGCCAACAAATTTGGAAAACTCAGCAGTGGCCACAGGACTGGAAAGGTCAGTTTTCATTCCAATCCCAAAGAAAGGCAATGCCAANTGTGTGTGTGTGTGTGTGTGTGTGTGTAGGGGGGTAAATTTTGTGAAGCATTTTCTTTTAGTGTTCATGTTACAGTGGCACATCATATACAGTGTTCAGTTTTCTCAGGAGTCTTGACAAAGCATCCAAGAAAACTAATCAAGAACTATGGAGATGTTCTGTTTCTTAGTACTCTCCTTACACCCTTTGATGAGGTATGCTGTTCTACTCTCTGCCCATGAATGATATGGATGGTCATGTACTACCTTGCAACTCCATTCCTTCTAGCTAATAAAACAGACTATACATGTGGTCTGTTGACCCCTTCTAGAACATCATCTTATGCCCTGACCTTCCTTTTTTTCACCTCGTGGGGACAGGATGCATCCTACTACTTCAATATCTTAAGGGGGAAAAAAGAGATTAAAGTGTGTCACTTCTACATACAACATTTATGCAGTACCATACACCTACCAGGCCTCCTCTGGAGGCTCAGACAGTAAAAACCCACCTGCAATGTGGGAGACCTGGATTCAACCTTTGGGTTGGGAAGATCCCCTTAAGGAGGGCATGGCAACCCACTCCAGTATTCTTGCCTGGAAAATCCCCATGGACAGAAGAGCCTGGCAGGTTAGAGTCCATGGAGTTGCAAAGACTCTGATGCAACTGAGCGACTAAGCACAGTAGAACATGCACCCACCAAGAACAGTCCATGGAAGGGATTGAGATGTAAACAAAGGCATATAGTTTATATCTCATGGAATGTAGCATGGAAATGTGCTTGTATAGATAGTACTCAAAATATTATAAACATCAAAATGAAAAATGAAGAAAGGTGGGGAAGTGAATGGGACAGGTATATGAGTACCTATCTAGTGCGAGGCGCTGTGTTACAACCTGAGATTCACAATAAGCCAAAAGTCACAATTTCTGTCCACGAGGAACTCAGAGCCCAGAAAAATTATTTTAAGGGGATATGATAGTTAAATTATTTCTTTAAAAGTGATCTAGGTATAAATAAATAAATATGTAAAGTTGTTTATTCTAAGCACAAAGGTTAGGCATGCAAATATTATGAAGACATAGTGAAGACATTATATAGGGAAATTTAAGAGAATGGTAAATAAGCCAACCTGATTGAAACATGAGGGTATTGTATTTATTTCCCCTATGGCAGCAAAAGTAAGAATAATGAATTGTGAGTTTGATGTTATGCATTTACATACTAATTTGTACTACCACACAGAGATGATCTGGAAGATGGTGAAGATTTTACATCCAAATATCAGTTTAGAAGGTAAAGCTGAATATATGGCTGTGTATGAAGCTGTGGCAAGAATTAGGTCACACATAAATGAACATCAGTAGGGAATAAAAGTGGAATGGAGTGGTAAAATAAAAGTGTCTGGAGTGGTGGAATAACACAAGTTTAGAAAGGATATTCATTGATTGTGGGAAAGTAATGGGATAAATTAGAGTTAGTTTAATAACAGGGTCATAGGCGATAAAGCAGGTAAATTGACTACCAAGAGCAAACCCATAAAGAGGTTAATAAGACAATAGGGTAGGAGCTGACCTGTTATTAGGTCATGGGTGGATTTTAAGAGAAGTTTAGTAGATCTAAAGAGACATGAGCTTTAACTGAGGACTAAGTGGAAAAAGAGAAAGCTGAAGAGTAATTTTAGATTTTAAGGTATTTATCAGTGTAGGTAAAGAGAGATAACATGTTTTTATCTTGAAGAGTAAGGTACTGTTAAGGGTAATTCAATTTAAGCTAGGATTAGAGAAACCTCAACACCTTCATACAGTAAGGATATAAAGTCAATAGAGAGAAAGTGAATAAAGAAAAAATAATAAAATAAATTGAAGTCCTACAAGAGACAAAAGAGGGAATATTTGAGAATATTTTTTTATTTCCTTTGAGACCAGAAGAAAGGGTAGGAGATGATATAAAAGAAAGCTAATATAACCACTTTAGATGTCCTGTTCTTGGAAATGAAATCCTTGTCTGTGAGATAAAATATCTCTTCTATTTAAATCAGTTGGTTCCTCAGAAAACGCTATTTATGGCATATGGGCTTTCTGGAAGAAATAATTCATCCTCAGTATCAAAACACTTTCCAGCAGAGCATATTTTAATCATATTAATTCTTGATTTGGAAACTAATAACACTGTTTCACATTATATATACTTTGGTTATCTATTTCTTATTCAGAATGACCTGTTTGAAAACAGGTTCTATTTTAAACTTGCATAAGATTAGACCAACACATACATATACACATCTAGTTTGATTAGTAAGGACTGGTTTGCCAGCAATCTGAATTAAATATTCAAGCTCTTGCCTTTTCCTCCCTCAGTTTTATTAGCACTTTCACAGGGCTGTGTATAAAGAAAAAAGAAAGTCAGTTTAATTACAAATCTCCTTCCCTTAGGGTGAACTAACCTCCTTTATAAAGCTTTTTTCTCCCTTTCTATCAACAGTTCTAGAATCCTCTTACGTCTTTCCTAGAGCCCGTCTCTTCTAGGCATTCCCTTGCACTCACTAGCCATGGGACTGGAATGTGAAGCCTTGAGAAGGCACAGGCATGATGAGAGTCCCATCCTTTACAATGAAGCCTCTGAAATAGCTGCTTTCTCAGGTAACATTAGCTGAGTTCAGTTTAGAATGGCCTGAATAGGATATTACTTCCTTCTTTCAAGACTTGGCTGGGGTTGTACTATGAGCCTGACAGGCCATGGAACAGAAGCAGGCATTTAGGTGGCAGTTAGAAAGCATCACTACGAACTAAGCTAGTGGACGTGATGAAATTCCAGTTGAGCTGTTCCAAATCCTGAAAGATGATGCTGTCAAAGTGCTGCACTCAATATGCCAACAAATTTGGAAAACTCAGCAGTGGCCACAGG
>SJYW01033878.1:0-12532 GCA_006410735.1 Raphicerus campestris | reverse complement strand
AAAAAAAAACAAACCACTACATTCTTCAGCAATAAACCTTTGAATAAAGTGTACCTGAATCTTCCATTATATGCATGTGCATGCATGCTCAGTCATGTCCCACTCTTTGAGACCTTATGGACTGTAGCCCATCAGGCTCCACTGTCCATGGGATTTTCCAGGCAAGAATACTGGAGTGGTTTGCCATTTCTTTCTCTAAGGGATCTTCCTTTCCCAGAGATTGAACCCACATTTCCTGCATCTCCTGCATTGGCAGGCAGATTCTTTACCACTGAGCAACCTGGGAAGCCCTTTCCATAATAGTGCACACTTACCAAATATTTCTACTCTTGACAAGGACTCTGAGAACTCGTTTTAAACATCAAATTTAACTGGCCCTATTGATTGAAGTACTTCTATAGCTTCATCCTAGACTGCTTGAATACATTTAAGGAAACTACCAAAAGCTATTACATTTAGATCTTTGAAATCAGATTTGGCCCAAATAAATTTTTTGGTAGTAAGTGTTTAAATAATTTAATGTTTAAGTGACAGTGAAATTAGGAGACAACTCAGCTTTAGATGTATGTTCATGCTAACTGCTGTCGAGTCTAACTGAATGATCTGCATTTCCCATGTCACTGTCTTACATATGTTTCCATTAGACTAAAATCCCAGGTTGCATATAGTTTATTATTCATGCCCCAGTTGATTTCTTGAATCATAAAACTATAAAACATTTGTAGGCTTTAATTAGATGTTCCTGCTTACTAGAAGAATAGCTTTAATATTTAAATAGGAGTTGAAAAGTAAGCAAAATTATTATGCCAAAATGAACAGACTGGGGAATATGTTCTTTCTATTAAAGGCAAAAAGAAAGGAAAAAACCCAAACCTTTCCTGAAGTAAAGGCAGTAAATAAATGTCAACAACATTCTACTAGGATTGGCAGTTCCTGCATTTTGAAAATCCTCTGTAGGTGAATTTATTGTGAAGTATAGATTCAATCAGCTTTATTAATTTCAGTTATTTTCTTTCATCATCTATCACAACTCAAAAAATTTAAAGAGAACCATCAAAAGCTATCAGATTGGGAGCTCTGAGGTTGTTTAGCATAAATAATATTTTACATATCTTGAATATTTAAATACAAAACAGAAGATAAAAATTATGCAACCACTAATATTGAAAGTAATCATTAGATAGTGAATGTGTGGTGTTTCTTTGTCGTTTTTTCTTAAGGTAACTTTCAGGCATACAATCCACAGATGAGTCACACTGAGAAAATGTACTTAGGAAAATAGTATAAAATCGTCAACAGCNCTAATATTGAAAGTAATCATTAGATAGTGAATGTGTGGTATTTCTTTGTCGTTTTTTCTTAGGGTAACTTTCAGGCATACAATCCACAGATGAGTCACACTGAGAAAATGTACTTAGGAAAATAGTATAAAATCGTCAACAGCATTTCAGTAGTTGGATTGGATGGTTGTTAGGATTTTTCTGACTTTAAAACTTAATGATTTGTTAGATTCTGGGAAATCTTCTCATAATCTACAATGAAAACCACAAATCAGAACTACCTACAGAATAATTTTATTAAGAGTGCAGATTAACAATCCACTTGCTTTATAAACATGTATTTTTTCAATTTAAACAAACAGATTCAATTTTCCAATCATGGATTATACTTGTAGTTATAACCACATTTATAGTTATATATGCATAGAATGCTTTCCTATGAAGTTGGAAAGTATTGGCAGTGAATATACAATGTTTTCAAATATGATGCACTTGTTTTTAGCACAAGAGATCCATTAACTGTACACTAGTTTAATTTAGGGAAACTAAGAAAATCCTATGAGAAGTTCTATTTCCAACATCGTTTGCTTCTGTATCAAAAAGGCTTGAGAAATAATCAGACAATTTCTCTGATGCATATGCTACTCACTTTGTTTCTCATACCAATATTCAAGGTTGGATTACTCTATCAATAGCCTACAAGAGTCCTGTGTGCTCAGTCGCATCCCACGGACTATAGCATGCCAGGCTCCCCTGTTCATGGAATTTTCTAGGCAAGAATACTGGAGTTGTTGCCACTTCCTACAGGGTATCTTACAGAGCCAGGGATTGAAACCATGTCTTCTGAGTTTCTTGCATTGGTAGGAGGATTCTTTTCTAGCAACACCTGGGAAACTCCTACAAGAGTCAGGTCAGGTTAGGTCAGGTCAGGTCAGGTCAGTTCAGTTCAGTTCAGTTGGGACTTCCCTGGTGGCTCAGATGGTAAAGCGTCTGTCTACAGTGCAGGAGCCTGGGTTCAATCCCTGGGTCGNTGTGACTTTGTATTAGTGAAATTAGCCTTTATTTAACTTTTATTTTACTGTCTTCTTTCTGTTTTGCTATCATGGTTATAGAAGCCTCACTTTTAAGTTGTGGATTACTTTTCTATTTTTGACGCTTGAAGCTATTATCTATTCCTTTTTTCCACGCTTTGCTAGATTTTTATTTATCAGTAGATTTACATATTTAAAAGAAACATAATTACCTCTTGAAAAAACTAGATAGGATTTTAATCAAGGCAGTCTACTATTCTGTCCTTTAGAAGTACACTTTCCCTTGTTTCTTTACGTGCAATGCACTTGTCATTACCCCTAACATTGTTCCAAATCATGCTCCAAATCACTTGACCTGCCAAGACTTCCACTTTCTGCAAGCACCTTTTATCCTGATAATAGAATTGCTCACTGGCATACTCAAAATATTTTCATATGCTCTTGTCACACTCTGAAGTGATTTCATCTCTGCTTTCTATGTGATACACCCTTTTAATATCTCTTTCTGGCTCCTCATCCTCTGTAAAACCATAGCTGATTTAATCATGTTCTATTACTTTCAGTAATCAGTTTGCTCTCATCTAATACAGAGCAATTAGTCCATTTCATTGTAAGCTTTTTTGTGTATGTGTTTCCCTCCCAATTTCCATTTTTTTAAGGAAAAGACAATATTTTAATGTTTATGTATGTAAGTATATGGCACTTCCCAGGTAGCTCAATGGTAAAGAATCTGCCTGCTAATGCAGGAGACACAGATTCGATCCCTGCATGGGAAGATCCCCTGGAAAATGAAATTGCAACCCGCTCCAGTATTCTTGCCTGGAGAATCCCATGGACAGAGCCTGGTGGGCTATAGTCCATATAGTCACAAAAGAATCAGACACAACTTAGCAACTAAACAACATATATATGCATATATTGCCCAGAGCATCTAATAAATATTTAAGCAATAAATGCAAAAGTAACAATATTATGCAATTGCTTTTCAGAATTTTTTAAACAAGCTCTTTGTTTCCTTTTCATTAGCCATCTCTTTATCACTTTCTTAATCAGGCTTTACACTATGAGGACACTTTATTTGGTTTCCAGGTTTACTTCCTATCCAATATATTCAAGGTTATTTTTGCATACGGATTTTTAAACTCCCAGCTCAGCATTACAAGCCAACCATAACTGATATCCTGCTCTAATTTACAGTTTTGGATTTACTCCAGAAATGGATAATGATTAACAGTCCATCAATGAAAATCAATATTTCTAACCTGAACATTTGAAAAATTGTTAGTAAAGAAGAGAAATGTTCCAAAAGTAAAGAAAGAAAATTGAAAGTTGTCCAAGAGACATTTATTTTCTATTTAGGAGGCAATGGTCAACCATAATGTAGAATTAAGTATAATTGTTATATTTACATATGGCCCATTTTGCTGCTTTTAATTCTATGATCAAAAAAATCTTTATTCTTTGCATTTTATATATTCATTTAGATTCAGAGACTTTCTTCCCAAGGCCAATTTGTTTTCTGCCCAATTCTGAAAATGTAAGGTGGACTATTTACTAAAGTGTAGGGCATACTGGCATATTTTCAGGTTATTCTCCATATTTTGGACTAGATAACACATATTTTGGCTCATATAGAAACTAATATTTACTATATCCTATTTCAATGCAATCTCCATGATCTGGATGAATTTTCTCAAACTATGGTGCTGGAAAAGACTCTTGAGAGTCCCTCCAGAGACAGCAAGGAGATCACACCAGTCAGTCTTGGCAGAAATCAACCCAAAATATACATTGGAAGTACTGATCCTGGAACTGAAACTACAATACTTTGGCCACCTGATGCAAAGAGTTGACTCATTGGAAAAGACACTGATGCTGGGAAAGATTAAGGGTAGGAGGATAAAGGTTGGATGGCATCACTGACTCAATGGACATGAGTTTGAGCAAGCTTTGGGAGATGGTGAAGGACAGGGAAGTTTAGTGTGCTGCTGTTCATTGAGTTGCAAAGCATGGGACATGACTGTGCAACTGAACAGCAAAAAAGATCTTTTTACAATATATGGTGGATTCTAAAACATATTTTATGTTTGTAAAAAATAATCTCTTACATTATTACCAGAAATTATTGTTTTATTTATCAAGTTCACTATCCAGAGTATCCAGAATATCAACATTAAAGAAGAGGATACTCTTCTTTAAGGGTATCTTAAAGGGTCTTTTCCAAAGAAGAAGATATTTATGACTCCTCAGTAGAAAGAAAAAAAAAACAAACCACTACATTCTTCAGCAATAAACCTTTGAATAAAGTGTACCTGAATCTTCCATTATATGCATGTGCATGCATGCTCAGTCATGTCCCACTCTTTGAGACCTTATGGACTGTAGCCCATCAGGCTCCACTGTCCATGGGATTTTCCAGGCAAGAATACTGGAGTGGTTTGCCATTTCTTTCTCTAAGGGATCTTCCTTTCCCAGAGATTGAACCCACATTTCCTGCATCTCCTGCATTGGCAGGCTGATTCTTTACCACTGAGCAACCTGGGAAGCCCTTTCCATAATAGTGCACACTTACCAAATATTTCTACTCTTGACAAGGACTCTGAGAACTCGTTTTAAACATCAAATTTAACTGGCCCTATTGATTGAAGTACTTCTATAGCTTCATCCTAGACTGCTTGAATACATTTAAGGAAACTACCAAAAGCTATTACATTTAGATCTTTGAAATCAGATTTGGCCCAAATAAATTTTTTGGTAGTAAGTGTTTAAATAATTTAATGTTTAAGTGACAGTGAAATTAGGAGACAACTCAGCTTTAGATGTATGTTCATGCTAACTGCTGTCGAGTCTAACTGAATGATCTGCATTTCCCATGTCACTGTCTTACATATGTTTCCATTAGACTAAAATCCCAGGTTGCATATAGTTTATTATTCATGCCCCAGTTGATTTCTTGAATCATAAAACTATAAAACATTTGTAGGCTTTAATTAGATGTTCCTGCTTACTAGAAGAATAGCTTTAATATTTAAATAGGAGTTGAAAAGTAAGCAAAATTATTATGCCAAAATGAACAGACTGGGGAATATGTTCTTTCTATTAAAGGCAAAAAGAAAGGAAAAAACCCAAACCTTTCCTGAAGTAAAGGTAGTAAATAAATGTCAACAACATTCTACTAGGATTGGCAGTTCCTGCATTTTGAAAATCCTCTGTAGGTGAATTTATTGTGAAGTATAGATTCAATCAGCTTTATTAATTTCAGTTATTTTCTTTCATCATCTATCACAACTCAAAAAATTTAAAGAGAACCATCAAAAGCTACCAGATTGGGAGCTCTGAGGTTGTTTAGCATAAATAATATTTTACATATCTTGAAATATTTAAATACAAAACAGAAGATAAAAATTATGCAACCACTAATATTGAAAGTAATCATTAGATAGTGAATGTGTGGTATTTCTTTGTCGTTTTTTCTTAGGGTAACTTTCAGGCATACAATCCACAGATGAGTCACACTGAGAAAATGTACTTAGGAAAATAGTATAAAATCGTCAACAGCATTTCAGTAGTTGGATTGGATGGTTGTTAGGATTTTTCCAACTTTAAAACTTAATGATTTGTTAGATTCTGGGAAATCTTCTCATAATCTACAATGAAAACCACAAATCAGAACTACCTACAGAATAATTTTATTAAGAGTGCAGATTAACAATCCACTTGCTTTATAAACATGTATTTTTTCAATTTAAACAAACAGATTCAATTTTCCAATCATGGATTATACTTGTAGTTATAACCACATTTATAGTTATATATGCATAGAATGCTTTCCTATGAAGTTGGAAAGTATTGGCAGTGAATATACAATGTTTTCAAATATGATGCACTTGTTTTTAGCACAAGAGATCCATTAACTGTACACTAGTTTAATTTAGGGAAACTAAGAAAATCCTGTGAGAAGTTCTATTTCCAACATCTTTTGCTTCTGTATCAGAAAGGCTTGAGAAATAATCAGACAATTTCTCTGATGCATATGCGACTCACTTTGTTTCTCATACCAATATTCAAGGTTGGATTACTCTTAACTATCAATAGCCTACAAGAGTCCTGTGTGCTCAGTCGCATCCCACGGACTATAGCATGCCAGGCTCCCCTGTTCATGGAATTTTCTAGGCAAGAATACTGGAGTTGTTGCCACTTCCTACAGGGTATCTTACAGAGCCAGGGATTGAAACCATGTCTTCTGAGTTTCTTGCATTGGTAGGAGGATTCTTTTCTAGCAACACCTGGGAAACTCCTACAAGAGTCAGGTCAGGTTAGGTCAGGTCAGGTCAGGTCAGTTCAGTTCAGTTCAGTTGGGACTTCCCTGGTGGCTCAGATGGTAAAGCGTCTGTCTACAGTGCAGGAGCCTGGGTTCAATCCCTGGGTCGGGAACATTCCCTGGAGAAGGAAATGGCAACCCACTCCAGTACCCTTGCCTAGAAAATCCCATGGATGGAGGAGCCTGGTGTCCATGGAGTCACAAAGAGTCAGACACGACTGAGCGACTGAAAGTGAAAGTGAAGTCGCTCAGTCGTGTCCGACTCTTTGCGACCCCATGAATCTCAGCACTGCCAGGCCTCCCTGTCCATCACCAGCTCCCGGGGTTCACCCAGACTCACGTCCATCAAGTCTGTGATGCCATCCAGCCATCTCATCCTCGGTCGTCCCCTTCTCCTCCTGCCCCCAATCCCTCCCAGCATCAAAGTCTTTTCCAATGAGTCAGCTCTTCACATGAGGTGGCCAAAGTACTGGAGCTTCAGCTTTAGCATCATTCCTGCCAAAGAACACCCAAGGCTGATCTCCTTCAGAATGGACTGGTTGGATCTCCTTGCAGGCCATGGGACTCTCAAGAGTCTTCTCCAACACCACAGTTCAAAAGCATCAGTTCTTCCGCACTCAGCCTTCTTCACAGTCCAACTCTCTAGGATCAAGTTTTGAGAGGGGTGGAAAAATAGAAAATTCTTCTTTGTTCTTTCTTTATTCTCTTATCTTCTCCCTTTGAGGTCTGAAGTCATAATGTTGGCTGAATCTTTTATTTGTGTAGGTTTTTTTTTTTGGTGGGGGGGTGTTTTGCCTTCTAAAGAGTTAAAGGTGTGAAATAAGACAAGGAATGAGAACCTAAGCACTGTTGCCTCTAGACTTCAAAGAAAAGAACTAATAGGAAGTCCTTAAAATTTATTTTCTCCCAAGCTCACATCAACAGGTTACATCTTAAACAGAGTTCTAGAACAGAGGACAATCAATTATAATGAATACATATTCAGTTAAAGTTAGCTGGTACCATGTTTCTTAGAAATTCCTTCAGAAAAAGTAGAATAAAGAGAATTTGTTTGTGACGATACTCTTTTGTCAAAACACACTGCTTATGTTGTGAGTAACTTTACCTATTGAAAGTAAGAGTAATTAAAAAGTTGGTCAAATTCTGCTAATAAGTTGAGTAAGGTAAAAATGAGAGAGAAAAACAATACCAACTTTGCATTTGGTATTATATAGTTCCACACAATTTTGCTCTAAACTGAAACAGATTTAATACAATGGTGATTGACTAGAATGAAGAGGTCTGTTTCCCCCACTACACTCTAAACTTCCTAAAGACAGAGATCTAATAGATGATAGAAGTTAGTGTTGCTTACCGCTTGGACATGTGTATTTGGTAATGAATATTTACATAATGATACCCAGGTGGCTCAGTAGTAAAGAATTCTCCTGCCAATGCAGGAGATAAGGGTTCAATCCCTGGGTAGGAATATTCCCCAGAGAGAGAAATGGCAATCTACTCCAGGGTTCTTGTCTGGAAAATCCCATGGACAGAGGATCCTGGCAGACTAAAGTCCATGGTATCTCAAAGAGTTGGACATGACTCAGTGACTAAACAATGACAACAGTTTATTTAACAAAAGAAAATTGTGCTGGATTTGATTTTGAGCAAGTCACTTTATTCCTTTGGTTTCCTGTAGCCTAATGAGGTATAATTTCCTCATGCCCTGAAACTCCACCCAAGAGTCTAGGCACATTTTTGGATTTGGCATTCATTAATATGATTCAGGGCGCTTCCCTGATGGCTCAGTGGTAAAGAATCTGTGTTCAGTGCAGGAGATGTGTATTCAATACCTGGGTCAGGAAAATTCCCTGAAGGATGGCATGGCAACTCACTCTACTATTCCTTCCTGAAGAATTCCATGGACAGAGGTGCCTGGCAGCCTACAGTCCATGGGATCTCAAAAAGTCTGCTTGACTGAAGCTATGGAGCATGCTCATGGTCTGATTCAGGGCCTGTTTGTTGCTGTTCAGTCGCTTAGTTGTGACAGACTCTGCCAACCCACAGACTGTGGCAAAGC
Organism: Raphicerus campestris; assembly: GCA_006410735.1. Taxonomy (NCBI): domain Eukaryota; kingdom Metazoa; phylum Chordata; class Mammalia; order Artiodactyla; family Bovidae; genus Raphicerus; species Raphicerus campestris. The sequence goes on along the minus strand of SJYW01033878.1, from coordinate 3,841 downwards.
AGGCTTCCCTGTCCTTCACCATCTTCCAGAGTTTGCTCAGAGTCATGGCTTACCTAGAGAAGAGGAAAGAGAACAAAAAAATACTTTAAGGAACTGAATCTTTCAACTGAATTCTTTCACTGAATCTCAGTGAAATGTGACCCTTCTGACACATTCTGACATAAATCCAGACCTTGGAAAATGTCTATTTTGTTTCTTCATTATGTTATCAAAATGTACAGTGGTTGTAATTGTAAGCAGCAGTTGGTAAACAATTTTAAAACTGAGCCTGAGGGAAGTAAAAGAGAAGAGCTAAGAAATAAAATCAAATTAGGAAGTCCAGGGCTGCACATTAACTTTCACAGAGATTAAATGTTTTCTTTTCAGCTAGAAAAACAGTTCATGTCCTATTCTCCTGAATTTGGATAGAAAAGAATCCTACATTCCAAATTAAAGATCATCGGTTTTGAGACATGTTGCTTATAAAAAATAAGCAAGCCACACCATTCTAAATCTATTGTGTAATATTTCCATATGGAACTGAAGGAATTGGCATTTTATTCAGAACGATCTTGTAAAGGAAAGATTCAAATACACAAAATCCTACACTAAAGAGCTCTCAATATGATAAATGTTTGAAAGTAGTAAATGTATCTAGCAAATTTATGCTTCCCATATTATACTTCAGGCAGCATTATCAGTACATAGCTTTGTATCTAGGGAATTCTGAATTCTGTAAGATGATATTCTCAGTGCTTTATCTATTTTGATTGCTGTACTTAACATTTGAATAGAGAATTTAGAGAGGAAAAAAAATGAAAACCCATCTTTAAGCTAGGAAATGGGGATTGGAGAATGAAGCTGAGCTCCAACAAATTTAGAATTCTAGTGAGAGTTTGGTATGCCAACTCAAACTTTCAATATTAAAATAATTGGACTGCCAATTACTTTCTTTTCTGAATTAGAACAGGAACAATGTAAAATCTTCCCTTTTTTATATCTGCTATATGAATTAATGTGAAGCAAAATAGGATTGTCTCAAACTGATTTGTCTAAAGGTCATAAAAATATTTTTGAAAGAATAGTATCTACAGAAACTCTTATACCTCATCACATATCATGCTGATGGAGACACTAAGGGCTCTTACTAGTATATTTACTTATGGAGAAAGTATTCATAGAAATTGAATTAAACCTCCTCATTTTACAAATCAGAAATCTGGGTCCAGAAAAAAGATGTGACTGTCTAAAACCANTATCTGCTATATGAATTAATGTGAAGCAAAATAGGGTTGTCTCAAACTGATTTGTCTAAAGGTCATAAAAATATTTTTGAAAGAACAGTATCTACAGAAACTCTTATACCTCATCACATATCATGCTGATGGAGCCACTAAGGGCTCTTACTAGTATATTTACTTATGGAGAAAGTATTCATATAAATTGAATTAAACCTCCTCATTTTACAAATCAGAAATCTGGGTCCAGAAAAGAGATGTGACTGTCTAAAACCGNACATATCATGCTGATGGAGACACTAAGGGCTCTTACTAGTATATTTACTTATGGAGAAAGTATTCATATAAATTGAATTAAACCTCCTCATTTTACAAATCAGAAATCTGGGTCCAGAAAAAAGATGTGACTGTCTAAAACCATATAAATTATGAAAGAAATGAAACTTATTCTACAAATCCTAGAACTTATTCCATATGTTGTATGTAGTACGCTCCTGATATCTATCTACCTTCAGGATAGGGAGCAACCTCCTTTTTGCAGGTAAAATTCTGGCACTTTTAAAGTTGCATAAGCTGTTTAAACAAAACTGTATTATTTTAGATGTTTACTAAATTGATTGTCATGGATTTGAAAGTAACTTTCCTTTCATTTTCTTCTGAGCTTTCTTTATACCAGCTGCAAGCTCTTCTACAGAAAATACTTGCAGTTCCCATAGTATGGGTTATTTGGAGCTTCCCTGGTAGTTCAGAGGGTAAAGAATCTGCCTATAATGTAGGGGACCCAGGTTTAGTCCTTGGGTTGGGAAGATCCTGTGGTGAAGGAAATGGCAACCCACTACAGTATTCCTGCCTGGAGAATTCCATAAACAGAAGAGCCTGTGGGCTACCATCCATGGGGTTGCAAAGATTCAGATACTATTGAGAGACCTACACTTTCACTTTTATGGGTTGTTTCAGACAGTTCAGTTCAGTCATTCAGTCCTCTCCAACTATTTGTAATCCCATGGACTGCAGCACACCACACTTCTCTGTCCAAAACAAACAAACAAACAAAGAAAAAATCCACAACTCCCAGAGCTTGCTCAAACTCATATCTATCTAGTTGGTGAAGCTACCAAACATCTCATCCTTTCTCATCCCTTTCTCCTTCTGCCTTCAGTCTTTCCCAGCACAGCATTTTTTCGCTGAGTCAGTTCTTCACATCAGGTAACAAAAGTATTGGAGCTTCAGCTTTAGCACCTGCCCTTCTAATGAATATTCAGGACTGATTTCCTTTAGGATTAACTGGTTTGATTTCCTTGCAGTCCAAGAGACTCTGAAGAGTCTTCTCCAACATCAGAGTTCAAAAGCATCGATTATTTAGACTTAGCTTTCTTTATAGTCCCAACTCTCACATCCATACATGACTACTAGAAAAGGCATAGCTTTGACTAGATGGACATTTGTCATCAAAGAAACGTCTCTGCTTTTGAGTATGCTGTCCAGGTTTGTCATAGCTTTTTATTTCCAAGGAGCAAGTGTCTTTTCATTTAATGGCTGCAGTCACCATCTGAAGTAATTTTGGAGCCCATTAAATAAAGTCCATCACTGTTCTTACTGTTTCCCCATCCACTTGCCATGAAGTGATGGGCTCTGAGGCCATGATCTTTGGTTTTTGAATACTGAGTTTTAAGCCAGGTTTTTTACTCTCCTCTTTCACTTTCATCAAGAGGCTTTTTAGCTCCTCTTCTCTTTCTGCCATAATGATGATGTCATCTGCATATTAGAGATTACTGCTATTTCTCCCTGAAATCTTGATTCCAGGTGTGATTCATCCAGTCCAACATTTTGCATGATGTACTTTGCATGTAAGTTAAATAAGCAAGGTGACAGTATACAGCCTTGATTCATTCTTTCACCGATTTGGAAGCAGTCCGTTGTTCCATGTCTGGTTCTAACTATTGCTTCTTGACCTGCATATAGATTTCTCAGGAGGCTGGTAAGGTGGTCTTGTTATTTCCACCTCTTGAAGAATTTTCCACAGTATGTTGTGATCCACACAGTCAAATGTTTTTGCATAGTTAATTAAGCAGAAGTAGATGTTTTTCTGGAATCCTCTTACTTTTTCTACAATCCAACAGATGTTGGCAAATTGATCTCTGGTTCCTCTAACTTTTCTTCATCCAGCTTGAACATCTGGAAGTTCTCAGTTCACGTACTACTGAAGCTCAGCTCGAAGAATTCTGAGAATTGCTTTGCTAACATGTGAGATTAGTTCAGCTGTGCTATAGTTTGGACTTTCTTTGGCATTGCCTTTCTTTGGTATTGGAATGAAAACTTACCTTTTCCTGTCTTGTGGTTACTGCTGACTTTCCAAATTTGCTGGAATATTGAGTGCTGTGTTGCCCTTTCACAGCATCATCTTTTATGATTTGAAATAGCTCATTTGAAATTTCATCACCTCCACTAGCTCTGTTTGTAGTGATGCTTCTTAAAGCACACTTGACTTCACACTCCAGGTGAGTGAGTGAGCCACTCACCTGGCTCTAGGTGAGTGATCACACTATTGTGCTCATCTGAGTCATTAAGATCTTTTTTGGGTAGTTTTTCTGTGTATTCTTGCCACTTTCTCTTAATATCTTCTG
>SJYW01033866.1:0-24756 GCA_006410735.1 Raphicerus campestris | reverse complement strand
GGGATTCTCCAGGCCAGAATAACTGGAGTGGGTTGCCATTTGCTTCTCCAGAGGAACTTACTGACCCAGGGATCGAACCCCGGTCTCCGTCATTGTAGGTAGACGCTTTATCGGCTGAGCCACCAGGGTGTCACCAGGGAATGTTTAGATCCATTTAATACTTTATTGTGTTTAGAGGGTAATTTTTTTATTCAATAATTTATTCCTATTAAANACTTACTGACCCAGGGATCGAACCCCGGTCTCCCTCATTGTAGGTAGACACTCTATCGGCTGAGCCACCAGGGCATCACCAGGGAATGTTTAGATCCATTTAATACTTTATTGTGTTTACAGGGTAATTGTTTTATTCAATAATTTATTCCTATTAAGAGAAAAAGTCTAAAAACAATCAACAAAATGCCTAAAAGTTTATTTAAAATATCATCAGAGCTGAATTAAATATCAGTAAAGATTGTTGTTATTCCTTCGGGCCTGTTAGACTGAGGTTTTGCAGACTCAAGGAGTTGAGAGAGAATCAATACTTTGAGAAATGATGTATAAAATTTTATAAAACTGAGGTTAGCTCCTGATTGTTACTTCAGAATTTAAGAAGGTAAAAAAGGAAGATATTCCTTGATAAAAAATATAGGTTTTAAGTGATGACTGCCTTTGAAGAGCTCCAAATTTGGGGCTTCCCCTAGTGCTAGTGGTAAAGAATCTGCCTACGAATACNGCTCCTGATTGTTACTTCAGAATTTAAGAAGGTAAAAAAGGAAGATATTCCTTGATAAAAAATATAGGTTTTAAGTGATGACTGCCTTTGAAGAGCTCCAAATTTGGGGCTTCCCCTGGTGCTAGTGGTAAAGAATCTGCCTATGAATACAGGAGATGCAAGAGTAGAGGGTTCAGTCTCTGGGTTGGGAAGATCATTCAGAGTAGGAAATGGCAATCTATTCCAGTATTCTTGCCTGGAAAATGCTATGGACAGAGGAGTCTGGCAGGCCACAGTCCATGGGGCCACAAAGAGTTGGACACGACTGAGTGATTGAGCACACACACACATAAACTCTAATTTAATAGAATGAATGAGGCCCAGGTAAAATATAAATAACCATTAAAATCATGCATAACTGTTTCCATTCAGAAGCTTTAAAACCAAAGCATACTAAGCCATAGCTACAAATATTGATATACTGAATGATATAATTGCTTGATTTATCATATAAAATTTCAGGAAAGTAAAAACAATAAGGAGATAGCAAAAGTCTGATATCCGTGTGACTTGTTACTGCAAATTACGTTGCTGCAGCTAAGGCTAGTTTATTTCTCTCCAAATCATATATATTTAATAAAAGACATGGCAATTAATAGTAGCACTAATCAATACTTGTGGAGGTACTTCATACAAATAATAAATCTGGATAAACAAATAAATGGACTTCCCAGGTGGCTCAGTGGTAAAGAACCTGCAGGAACCACAGGAGACATGGATTGGATCCCTGGGCTGGGAAGATCCCCTGGAGAAGGAAATGGCAATGTACTCCAGTATTCTTACCTGGAGAATCACATGGACAGATAAGCCTGGCAGGCTTACAGCCCATGGGGGTCACAAAGAATCGGGTATGACTGAACATGCACATATGCATAACATAAGCAAATAAATATAAAACAAACAAAAACAAAAGAAATCCAAAAAGGTTGTCTGTAGCTGTGCTTTCTCTTGTACAGATTGTATAAAGGCTGTTGTATAATTGGCCAATTACTGAACTTTATACATTTTTTCCTAATAGACTTTGTTTGCTCTGACAATCTTATATTTATAAAACAGTTTTGCAAACAGGTTCCCTTTTTATTCTTTCATTATAATAACAACAAAAATGTGTGTGCTAAATCACTTCAGTCATGTCTGACTCTGCAACCCCATGGACTCTATCCTGTCAGGCTCCTCTGTCCATGGCATTCTCCAGGCAAGAATACTGAGAGTGGGTTGCCATGCCCTTCTCCAGGGTGTCTTCCTGACCTATAGATCAAACCTATGTTTCTTAGGAATCCTGCATTTGTAGTCAGGTTCTTTATCGATAGTGTCATCTGGGCATATAGGAAAAATTGGCATTAGGAAAAATATCACTATCATATTTGTAGACATTAGGACAAAGATAAGACAAGTTGAGCATTTCCTAAAGGTTTTACAGCTAATTAATGATAAAGGCTAAATATTAATCAGAAAGCCAAAGTTTGGTGAAATACCTGGTTTTTCTTTCATACTTTCTCTCAAATAACTGTTTCAAAATGCTTGCTAACACTAACTATGCTTCTGTGCTTCTCAACTTGCAATTTTTATTAGTGATTCATGCATACAAATAAGCTGATATTGGCAGTGTCACAGAAATCCACAGCTTTGCAACTTTCTACTGTATATTACATTTTACCTTAATTTTATAATTTTATTTTTACTTATCCTTATAATACATGCTCTACTGCATCTCTCTGGAAAACCAATTCTAGGAAAACAAAATAAAACCTAATGCTTGATATATTTCTTTTAAGCTGAAATTAGTTATGCAAAGGAGCATACATGAATGGGATTAATTTGAGACATCAGTGCCATTAGATGGCACTCTGGGTAAAGTTGACAAATGTTATTTCTTATACTAGAGCATCACAATTTAAGGGCTTAAGTAAGGTAAATGGAATACAAATTTAGTGAACATTTATGTCAAAGAATCATAACGATTATAATGACAAAGGATACTTTTGCTCTTTAAATAATTTAAGGTTTCCTTTTGAATTGTTATACACTATTACTCATCAAATAAAAATTAAGACATTACACAATGAGCTTTTCCTCATTGAAAATGGATTCATGGTTAAATTTTAAAATTATTTATTTTGCTTTATGGAGCTAAAATCAATGTTATCAATCACTTTATATCATTCCTAATACAATGTAATGGTAAGGTCTAAAATGAATCAGTTTTTCTAAGCTTATATATATTTTAAAACAATTTCCATGTATAAAAATGGATTTTATAAGCACTGGAAATGCTATCATATTTTAAGTTTTCTTTATTAAAATAAGTAGTTTGAAATATACTCAATACATAAATATTCTTTCTTTCTAATTGGATTACAAATGTTTTGTTAGAAGTTATTCCATTTGTTCAATCCTTTTCATCTAGTCATTAATAGGTTAAAAAGGAGGGAAAGTTAAGAAGTAGAAGTTATGGTAACAGCCCTTCAGAAATGTACCATCTTATTAATGAAAGGTGTCTACACAAAGCAGGCAATAATAGAAGTAAATGCAAGTAATTTTCCTCTAAGGAACTGTTAGAGACCCAATAACACCACGATGGTCTGGCATTTATTTTTTATTTTATCATTACCAAAAGTTGGACAAATATCCTTGATTACAGACTGCACTGCAGATGCTGTCACTACTACTAATATAGGTAATACCTACTATTTATTAATAGTAGGTACAATTAAGTACACACCAATTAAAAAGAGGCAACTAAATAGATTCTTTTCCAAAGCAACATACTTCCTGTCCTTTGTTTCTCGCTCTGATTGCAAGGGTTTAAACAAGAATTGATTTTGCAAAAACAATGGGAGCTTAAAAGATACCAGAGCAAGTTGGTAGAGAAGTACGAGAGAAAAGAAATAGCAATTAGACTGAAATGCATCTAAACTTTCCTTGGTGCCTTATCCATGACACTCCATTTCATTTTAACAGATAATAACAAGATGGAAACATCTTTTACAGTTTAACTTTTGGGGCAACATGACTGCTGTTCATTGTGTTAGAAAAAGGAAGCAGTTTTCTTCATGGAAAGCTGATCTAAATCAGATTTCATTTTTCTTTTATATAGGTTTTAATCTGATTCATATTATTTTTGGTAGGTAAAATAATTCACGACTCTTAGAGCTTGCCATAAACTTAGGAGTTGAACCATGTCTTTGTTTCTCAGGTAATCTCAGACTCATTGTTTTTATTATGATCTGCATAGTACAAACACATGAAACTATGCAGCCTATGCTATAGTTTAAAATATTAAATAATAAAATAATAATAACCTAACTATACCTATTGACTCACTGGCCAAGTTAAGAAATAGGATATTATCAGCACATTAAAGCCACTTTAGCAATCTTTGTCTGTTCAATTTTCACTCCATCATTCATATCTGACTTTCATATTATTAATTTCCAAATATTTGTTTAAATTTTTCTACCTTATGAACTTGCTTAACTGGATTAAATTATATGTGTTCTTCAGTTCTTTGCTTCTGTCTCTGTGCATTATATATTTTTAAAAATCTACTCAGGTCGATAGCCTCATGTTGATGAGTCAGTTCATTCATTATTANAAAAAACAAAAGAAATCCAAAAAGGTTGTCTGTAGCTGTGCTTTCTCTTGTACAGATTGTATAAAGGCTGTTGTATAATTGGCCAATTACTGAACTTTATACATTTTTTCCTAATAGACTTTGTTTGCTCTGACAATCTTATATTTATAAAACAGTTTTGCAAACAGGTTCCCTTTTTATTCTTTCATTATAATAACAACAAAAATGTGTGTGCTAAATCACTTCAGTCATGTCTGACTCTGCAACCCCATGGACTCTATCCTGTCAGGCTCCTCTGTCCATGGCATTCTCCAGGCAAGAATACTGAGAGTGGGTTGCCATGCCCTTCTCCAGGGTGTCTTCCTGACCTATAGATCAAACCTATGTTTCTTAGGAATCCTGCATTTGTAGTCAGGTTCTTTATCGATAGTGTCATCTGGGCATATAGGAAAAATTGGCATTAGGAAAAATATCACTATCATATTTGTAGACATTAGGACAAAGATAAGACAAGTTGAGCATTTCCTAAAGGTTTTACAGCTAATTAATGATAAAGGCTAAATATTAATCAGAAAGCCAAAGTTTGGTGAAATACCTGGTTTTTCTTTCATACTTTCTCTCAAATAACTGTTTCAAAATGCTTGCTAACACTAACTATGCTTCTGTGCTTCTCAACTTGCAATTTTTATTAGTGATTCATGCATACAAATAAGCTGATATTGGCAGTGTCACAGAAATCCACAGCTTTGCAACTTTCTACTGTATATTACATTTTACCTTAATTTTATAATTTTATTTTTACTTATCCTTATAATACATGCTCTACTGCATCTCTCTGGAAAACCATTTCTAGGAAAACAAAATAAAACCTAATGCTTGATATATTTCTTTTAAGCTGAAATTAGTTATGCAAAGGAGCATACATGAATGGGATCAATTTGAGACATCAGTGCCATTAGATGGCACTCTGGGTAAAGTTGACAAATGTTATTTCTTATACTAGAGCATCACAATTTAAGGGCTTAAGTAAGGTAAATGGAATACAAATTTAGTGAACATTTATGTCAAAGAATCATAAAGATTATAATGACAAAGGATACTTTTGCTCTTTAAATAATTTAAGGTTTCCTTTTGAATTGTTATACACTATTACTCATCAAATAAAAATTAAGACACTACACAATGAGCTTTTCCTCATTGAAAATGGATTCGTGGTTAAATTTTAAAATTATTTATTTTGCTTTATGGAGCTAAAATCAATGTTATCAATCACTTTATATCATTCCTAATACAATGTAATGGTAAGGTCTAAAATGAATCAGTTTTTCTAAGCTTATATATATTTTAAAACAATTTCCATGTATAAAAATGGATTTTATAAGCACTGGAAATGCTATCATATTTTGTTTTCTTTATTAAAATAAGTAGTTTGAAATATACTCAATACATAAATATTCTTTCTTTCTAATTGGATTACAAATGTTTTGTTAGAAGTTATTCCATTTGTTCAATCATTTTCATCTAGTCACTAATAGGTTAAAAAGGAGGGAAAGTTAAGAAGTAGAAGTTATGGTAATAGCCCTTCAGAAATGTACCATCTTATTAATGAAAGGTGTCATGAAAGGTGTCTACACAAAGCAGGCAATAATAGAAGTAAATGCACGTAATCTTCCTCTAAGGAACTGTTAGAGACCCAATAACACCACGATGGTCTGGCATTTATTTATTATTTTATTATTACCAAAAGTTGGACAAATATCCTTGATTACAGACTGCATTGCAGATGCTGTCACTACTACTAATATAGGTAATACCTACTATTTATTAATAGTAGGTACAATTAAGTACACACCAATTAAAAAGAGGCAACTAAATTTATTCTTTTCCAAAGCAACATACTTCCTGTCCTTTGTTTCTCGCTCTGACTGCAAGGATTTAAACAAGAATTGATTTTGCAAAAACAATGGGAGCTTAAAAGATACCAGAGCAAGTTGGTAGAGAAGTNCAATTAAAAAGAGGCAACTAAATAGATTCTTTTCCAAAGCAACATACTTCCTGTCCTTTGTTTCTCGCTCTGATTGCAAGGGTTTAAACAAGAATTGATTTTGCAAAAACAATGGGAGCTTAAAAGATACCAGAGCAAGTTGGTAGAGAAGTACGAGAGAAAAGAAATAGCAATTAGACTGAAATGCATCTAAACTTTCCTTGGTGCCTTATCCATGACACTCCATTTCATTTTAACAGATAATAACAAGATGGAAACATCTTTTACAGTTTAACTTTTGGGGCAACATGACTGCTGTTCATTGTGTTAGAAAAAGGAAGCAGTTTTCTTCATGGAAAGCTGATCTAAATCAGATTTCATTTTTCTTTTATATAGGTTTTAATCTGATTCATATTATTTTTGGTAGGTAAAATAATTCACGACTCTTAGAGCTTGCCATAAACTTAGGAGTTGAACCATGTCTTTGTTTCTCAGGTAATCTCAGACTCATTGTTTTTATTATGATCTGCATAGTACAAACACATGAAACTATGCAGCCTATGCTATAGTTTAAAATATTAAATAATAAAATAATAATAACCTAACTATACCTATTGACTCACTGGCCAAGTTAAGAAATAGGATATTATCAGCACATTAAAGCCACTTTAGCAATCTTTGTCTGTTCAATTTTCACTCCATCATTCATATCTGACTTTCATATTATTAATTTCCAAATATTTGTTTAAATTTTTATACCTTATGAACTTGCTTAACTGGATTAAATTATATGTGTTCTTCAGTTCTTTGCTTCTGTCTCTGTGCATTATATATTTTTAAAAATCTACTCAGGTCGATAGCCTCATGTTGATGAGTCAGTTCATTCATTATTACTGCTGTAAATTCTCTTGTATTCCCTTATATGAAGGTGGCATAATTTATTTATCTGTTCTAGTGCTGATGGACAATTGGGATGTTTCCAGATTTTTGGTATTATGCAAATACTGGTCTGACAACTGTTACATCTGATCCTTGGTGTACATGTTCAAAATCTTTCTCACAGGCATATGCCATGGCTTGGAGTTGCTCAGGACAGAAAATGAATATTGTATTACTATGTAAAATATTAAACTGCTTTGAAAGTGGTTATTTCAGTGTGTACTGCCAATATACTACATTCTAACCAATAACTGTTTTTATTGGGCTGATCATTGTGAAAGCTTATCTAATGATGCTTTAATGCTTTTCATTATCATTTCCCTGATCATGAATGATGTTGGCCAGATTTTATGTTTGTTTGCTTCTTTTTTTGTCTTTTCCCTTCTGCCCAAATTTTGTACATGTTTTACCCATTTTCTACAGGGATATTTTATTTTTAAATATTAATGTGGGGAATAATTTATATATTCCAAATACTAACCTGTTCTGATTATTCAGTGGANAGATTTTATGTTTTTTGCTTCTCTTTTTGTCTTTTCCCTTCTGCCAAAATTTTGTACATGTTTTACCCATTTTCTACAGGGATATTTTATTTTTAAATATTAATGTGGGGAATAATTTATATATTCCAAATACTAACCTGTTCTGATTATTCAGTGGAAGGACTGTTGCTGAAGCTCTGAAACTTTGGCTACCTGATGCAAAAAATTGATTTATTGGAAAAGACCCTGATGCTGGGAAAGACTGAGGGCAGGAGGTGAAGGGGGTAACAGAGGATGAGATGGTTGGATGGCATCACCGACTCAATGGACATGAATTTGGGTAAACTCTGGGACTTGGTGATGGACAGGGAAGCCTGGCATGCTGCAGTCCATGGGGTCTCAAAGGGTGGGACACGACTGAGAGACTGAACTGAACTGAACTACTAATCCAGTTGACTTTTATTATTCATAGATTTCATCTTTTTGAATTTGTCTAAAATCAATCCATAATCCTAAAATCAACAGTTGTGGTGCTTTTACATTCATTCAAAGCCATGCATGGAACAAGAAAAAAAAAAGAAAGAAAACAAAAAAAACTGAGTTTTCTGCTGCACATGCATTGTCCCAGTTGGGGTCGAATGAGATGACATTCCAGCTTCTTATTTTAGTTCTGTCATTTTGCAGTCTACTTAGTGCTAACTTTTACTCATTTTTTTGTGTTTCTGCTGGTAATTTCACTTTTTAAAATGGTTCTCAACCATGGTGGTGAAGTGTAGTCTAGTATTCCTAAGTGCAAGAAAGCTATAATGTGCTTTACAAAGAAGTGTATTAGATAAGATTGGGTCAGGCAAGAGTTCTAGTGCTGTTAACCATGAGCTAATGTTAATTAATCAATATTACATATTAAATAAGGTATCACTAAACAGAACACACATAAAATGAAGTTCTACATGGATGGCCTGACGGATATCTTGCGAACAGAGGCTCACAGAAATGTAACTCTGTATCTTCCCTAGGGACACATATCAGTGTTGGCTAAATCTCTGTTGAGATATCTTTATAGAACACAGTGCTGCAAATAATGAGAATCAATTGTATTTTGTTGCTTGTATCTATTACAAATATCTTTCTCTATGTGGTTTCTTCTCACTGCCTTTATACAATTATTTGAAAAATAAAAGTTCTTGCTATGTGATCCAGAAATTTTACTGCTAGGTATTAACCCACAGAAAACAAAAACAATAATTTAAAAATATATATGTACCTCGATGTTCATTGCAGCATTATTTACATTAGCCAAGATATGGAAGTAACCTAAGTTTCCATTGATAGATGAATGGATAAGGACGATATGGTGCGTATGTGTGTGTGTGAGCGTGTGTGTGCGCACATACACAAATACATATGAACATACACAATGGAATTTACTCAGCTACAAAACATGGAAATCTTGCCATTTACAACAACATGGATGGATCTAGAGGGTATGTGCTAAGTGAAGTGAGACATAGAAAGACAAATACCTTATCATCTGGTTACATATAAAATCTAAAATCATAAGAAAACAAAACTAACTCATAGATAATAAGAAGCAAGGGGTGGTTGCCAGAAGCATGGGAGATGGGGAGTGTAAGCAAAATAGGGGCAGAGGACTACAAGGTACAAACCTCCAAACAGTTATTTTGCTATTTAGCAGAAATAACCTTGCAAATCAACTATAACTATCCTTCAGTTTAAAAGAGACATGCAAACCTTCAGTCATAAAATAAATAAACCACAGGGATGTAATATACAGCATAAGGAATATAGTCAATAATATTGCAATACTTTTGCATATGGATGGATGGTTACTAGACTTATTGTGGTGACCATTTCATAAAATATAAAGGTGTCAAGTGACCAATAATACACCTGAAAACTAACATAGTATTGTATGCCAACTCTATTACAATAATACATTCATCTATTTTGCTCTGTGTAGTTTGTAAGTTTATTTCTTTATAATTTATGTACTCGTTCCCTTCATCTGGTTTTTTGAAAAAAAATTTCTGTACTTCTTCCTTATTAGATTTACCTTTCAATTAAACTCTGTTTGAGGGTTACTTTTATTCTGTTTGAGGTTTATTTTTATTTATTGTATAGCATAAGGACCTATTTGAGTGGCCAATATTTGCTACAAAATGTAATGATTACCACAAGTTTTGCTGTTTTTCAAGACATATTCTGTCATAAAGCAAGTTCTACTCACATACAGTAAATTGTTCCTATTAAAAAAGAAGTGCAACTTGTAAAAGTGTCTCAGTGATTTTTCTTTCATGGGTAGGTCTAACAAATGAAAGTGAGTAAAATATGCCAATTTTCATACTATTCATCCATAGCACACACTACCACATCAAGGGAAACAAAATATCTCATTTTGAAGATAAAACTGATATGATTCCACTTAATTTTATATACATCATGTTTTAAATTCTTGGTATAAATTCATTGGTGATATGCCATATACTTAATGACAGAGTAAGGTCATGAAATACAAATACAATGGCTTGGAGCACATTCATTAATTTTATTTGCTTACTAACTTTATCCATTCATCAAACATTGAAACACTTGCCCTCCCACCATTACCACAACCAAACCAGTAGGCATTTTACTAACCTGCTTGAGCTGCCATAACAAAATAACAGACTGGGAAGGCTTAAACAAGAGGAACTTATTTTCTCACAGTTCTGAAGGCTGGAAATGCAAGAACAAGAAATTGGTGGAATAGGTTTCTCCTGAGGCCTCTCTCCTTGACTTGCTGACAGCTGCCTCTTTTCTGTGTCCTCACAAGGCCTTTCTTTTGTGTGCACATTTCCTTGGTATATCTCTCTGTGTATCTTAATTTCCTCTTTTAAGGAAATCAGTCATATTGGATTAGGCCCTATCCTATGGGTTTTAACTTAATCGCCTATTTAAAATTCCTATTTCCAAATTCAGCCACATTAAAACATATAGGCGTTAGATCTTCAACATAAGAATTTTGGGAGAAATACAACTCTGTCCGTGACAGGCATGCTTAAGTTCTTAAGGTAGAATAATGACCTTTCCAGTCATGTTATGCTGAATTGTCTGTTTCTCAACAACTTCTTAAACGGCTTATAGATAGAAGCTGTCTTTTTATACTTGTGTCCAAAATAATGGAGCAGTTTAAATTATGTGCTTCTACAGTCAGTGTAATGTCAAGCCATATTAGATCCTGAGCCAGAAGGAAAAATTACTAATACTGANACAACTTCTTAAACGGCTTATAGATAGAAGCTGTCTTTTTATACTTGTGTCCAAAATAATGGAGCAGTTTAAATTATGTGCTTCTACAGTCAATGTAATGTCAAGCCATATTAGATCCTGAGCCAGAAGGAAAAATTACTAATACTGATGATGTCTTTAAAGTTTTGATATTTTGGTAATCAGTAATATTTTTACATTAACTTTGACTTTTTTAAAATGTTGCATTAAAATGGTGTTTATCTGAATTACTGAGCTTTTCTAGTGTTCCTTTAAATTTTGTATGTGAAGTATGTTAAGTGTCTCACTTCCTTCATCCTCTTCATTCTACTTTTGACCCTGTCTAAAATAGTGAAATTTACAAGATGAANAAGTTTTGATATTTTGGTAATCAGTAATATTTTTACATTGACTTTGACTTTTTAAAAATGTTGCATTAAAATGGTGTTTATCTGAATTACTGAGCTTTTCTAGTGTTCCTTTAAATTTTGTATGTGAAGTGTGTTAAGTGTCTCACTCCCTTCATCCTCTTCATTCTACTTTTGACCCTGTCTAAAACAGTGAAATTTACAAGATGAAATTTTTAGTAATAGTCTTCCTATTTCTAAAAAGCTACACTATGACCATCTTTACAAAATTCTATAGCAGGAATAATTTGTCTTTTGAAAAGTAGCAAAAGGCATGGAAAACATCACTACTTTGGAATTTGGAAAATTTTAGATTCTAATTTTGTCTGCCAGTTGTTTGCTGGTTCTAAAGTCTAACCCTTCTGTAGGTGAGTTAGACAGAATNATAGCAGGAATAATTTGTCTTTTGAAAAGTAGCAAAAGGCATGGAAAACATCACTACTTTGGAATTTGGAAAATTTTAGATTCTAATTTTGTCTGCCAGTTGTTTGCTGGTTCTAAAGTCTAACCCTTCTGTAGGTAAGTTAGACAGAATCAAGCAATAAAACACAGTATACAACAGAATATTAATATTTAGCTAATTAACTTTTATAAAATAACAATTTCATGTTCTAGATTGAGAGACTTTGATTCAGTATTTCTAGGATGTGGTGCATGTCTCTGCAGTTTTTACATGTAAATCCACATACCCAGATGATTGTAATATAAATGGTCCTTGGACCATGTGGCTCTGTGGGATATACTGACTGAACATGGATTAGAGTCCCTGATGAGATTAATCAGTTAAACTAGGCTTAAGTCCTGAGAGACTGTGGTTCTGAATGAGTTTTAAAGACAGAAAAGCATAGGAAAAATAGTGCAAACTGATTCAGAAAGTGAAGAGGAATTAAAGAGCCTCTTGATGAAAGTGAAGGAGGAGAGTGAAAAAGCTGGCTTAAAACATAGCATTCAAAGAAGATCATGGCACCCAGTCCCATCACTTCATAGTGAAGAACCTAGGTTAAAATTTAAAGTCTCCTTTGTGTAAAAACCCCGGAGGCAGGCCATGCCTCATGGAAAATAGCTTTCCCCTTATCTGGTGACTCAGAGCCTCCTGATCCTCCTTGACAAGCCCCACTATAGTAGTGAGTGTGAGTTTTTCTATTAGTTCTTAACTGATGACTTATAACCTAGTTTTCTGGCCTTGCAAAGAGACCCCCTCTCAACGATGTATTTTCTGGCAGACTTTTCCGGGTAATTGTTCTTCTAAGAATTGGCCAACCGCCGCAGGGTGGTCAGCCAGCCTACAGGCCTATCTCACCAATCAAACGTCCTCACCCCACCCGTACCTGCCTATGGCCCCCTATCACATTGTTCCCAACATCCTGACCCCACTCCCACCTGCCTGTGATTTTTTTTCGGTATAAAAACCCTTCGAGACCAGTGTTCGGGGTTCACTCCTCCCGAGGAGACTGAACCCCGGCGCACCGGCCTAATAAATCCTCTCGCCTATTACATCGAATTCGAGTCACTGTGGTCTTTGGAGCGACAGATCCTGAGAAAAGGCCGCGAGGNCTGAATGAGTTTTAAAGACAGAAAAGCATAGGAAAAATAGTGCAAACTGATTCAGAAAGTGAAGAGGAATTAAAGAGCCTCTTGATGAAAGTGAAGGAGGAGAGTGAAAAAGCTGGCTTAAAACATAGCATTCAAAGAAGATCATGGCACCCAGTCCCATCACTTCATAGCAAATACATGGGGAAACAATGGAAACAGTGATTGATTTTATTTTTTTAGGCTCCAAAATCAGTGGGGACTGTGACTGCAGCCAAGACATTAAAAGACACTTGCTCCTTGGAACAAAAGCTCTGACAAACCTAGATAACATATTAAAAAGCAGAGACGTCAGTTGGCCAAAAAAGGTCCATATAGCTAGTAACAGCTATGATTTTTCCAGTAGTCATGTACAGATGTCAGAATGGACCATAAAGAAGGCTCAGCACTGAAGAATGGATGCTGAGGTCCTGGAGAAGACTCTTGAGAGTCCCTTGGACAGGAAGGAGATCAAAGCAACCAATCCCAAAGGAAATCAACTCTGAATATTTACTGAAAAGACTGAAGCTCCAACAGTTTGGCCACCTGATGCAAAGAGCCGACTCCTCTGGAAAAGACTCTGATGCTGGGAAAGATTGAAGGCACAAGAAGAGGGAGACAGAGGATGAGACAGTTTGGTTATATCACTGACTCAACAGATGTGAACTGGAGCAAATTCTGGGAGACAGTGAAGGACAGGGAACCCTGGAGTGCTGCAGTTTATGGGGTCATTAATATTTAACCCGACTTTGCAACTGAACAATAACAGCTGATAATTAGATGTCTTCATTTTTAGTACTGATTTTGTAATATGCCACAGATAATGCTTAGCATTGCTTTTTAAAAGAATGAAAATATCAGACTAGGATAGCACAGAATTAATTCAGAACATAAACTCCATAAATGCTTCTGACACAAGTTAAGTATAGGCTAAAAGAACAATTGAGGCCAAGCCTCCAGGCAAGGGGCGAGAGCTCTCATTTGAAAGACATAAAGGATTCCACAGATGCCCATGAAGACTATGAAGCCTATGAAGGGAGAAATGAAAGTAAAAGGGGAAGAGCTAAAGGAGAGTCAGGACAAAAGGCTAACCTGTGGGAATAAATGGTCATGTGGAGTTTTAAAAAGCCTTAACCATTTCTCTCACTAAGTCTGAATTTTAAAACAGATGTGAATTTGAATAGAGAGACTTTGCAATATGTGCATAACTGTATATCCATAGAAATAAATTTTGAGTATACATGGAAACTTCTTTGAATTATGAATACTTAACTTTCCACTAGCACTTTAGAGAATAAAGAATATTTTAGAGAATATTATTAACATTTCAATATATTCTATTTGCTCTCTGTTTGCCAGAGTACACCTATACCCCTGCTCACTGAATTTAAATATTTCCATTCTTCCAATGATGAAAAAAATCGCTATGGTTCCATATGCACTTAAGCAACTTAGGAGACCTAAACACATTTAGGATTTTAAACATCTTGGAGCTTTGAATATGCCTGTTATTAACGAATGAAATATTTTTTCTTCTTTTCTCTACTTTTCCACTACACTTTTTCTTCTTTCTTGCTATTGCTATGTTTTGAGATCCAGTTTTGAGAGTCAAGATTTCGTGTTTTGTGATCACCTAGTGAACTTATTCAAAAATTCATTTTCTCAGCCCTGTCCCGTAAAAATTCTCATTCTTTGTGTCTGTTGTATGTTCTCTCTTTCTTTTTATCTTCCATAATCCAATGCCAGACCAATTAATTCTGAAGCAGGTTTTAGAGGATGATATTTTAAGACTCTAAGAGATACCAGGAGTAACAGGCAAGTTTGACCATGGGGTACAAAATGAAGCAGGAAAAAGGCTAACAGAGTTTTGCCCAGACAATGCACAGCTTATAGTAAACACTGTCTTCCAACAGCACAAGAGATGATTCTATACATGGACATCACCAGATGGTCAGCACCTAAATTAGATTGGTTATATTATTTGCAGCCAAACATGGAGAAGCTCTCTACCGTCAGCAAACACAAGACTGGTAGCTGACTGTGGCACAAATCATCAGCCCATTATTGCAAAATTCAGGCTGAATTTGAAGAAAGTAGAGAAAACCACTAGGCCATTCAGATATGACCTAAATCAAATCCTTTATGATTATTCAGTAGAGGTGACAAATAGATCCAAGGGATTAGATCTGGTAGAGAGAGTGCCTGAAGACTATGGACAGAGGTTTGTAACATTGTACAGAAGGCAATGACCAAAATTATCCCAAAGAAAAAGAAATGCAAGAAGGCAAAGTGGTTGTCTGAGGAGGCCTTGCAAATAGTGGAGAAAAGAAGAGAGCAAAAAGCAAAGGAGAAGGGAAAGATATATCCAAATGAATGCAGAGTTCCAGAGAACAGCAAAAAAAGATAAAGTATTCTTAAGTGAACAAAGGAAAGAAATAGAGGAAAACAATAGAATATAAGGAATAGAGAACTCTTTAAGAAAACTGGAGATACCAAGGGAAAATTTCATGCAAAGATGGGCATAATAAAGGACAAAAAGGCAAGGACCTAAGAGAAGCAGAAGAGATTAAGAAAAAGTGGCAAGAATACACAGAAGAACCGTACAAAAGAGCTCTTAATGACTGAGATAACCACAATGGTGTAGTCACTCACCTAGAGCCAGACATATTGGAGTATGAATTCAAGTCAGCCTTAGGAAGCCTTACTACAGACAAAGCTAGTGGAGGTGATGGAATTTCAGCTGAGCTATCTCAAACTGTATAATAAGTGTTGCACTGATTATGCCAGAAAATTTGGAAAACTCCGCAGTGACCACAGAACTGGAAAAGGTCATTTTTCATTTCAATTACAAAGAAAGACAATGCCAAAGAATGTTCAAATTCCCGTACAATTGCACTCATTCACATGCTAAGCAAGAGTACAGTGAGCCAAGAGCTTCCAAATATACAAACTGAATTTAGAAAAGGCAGAGGAACCAGAGATCAAATTGCTACCTCTGTTGGATCATAGAAAAAGCAAGAAAATAATAAAAAAAAAATCTACTTCTGCTTCATTGACTACACTAAAGCCTTTGACTGTGTGGATCACAACAAACTGGAATATTCTTAAAGAGATGGGAATACCAGACCACATTACCTGCCTCCTGAAAAACCTGTATGTAGGACAAGAAGAAACAGAACTGGATATGGAACAATGGACTGATTCAAAATTGGGAAAGGAGTCCATCAAGGATGTATAATGTCACTTTGCTTATTTAACTTATATGCAGAGCACATGATGCAAATTGCTAGGCTGGATTACTCACACATTGGAATCAAGATTTCTGGGAGAAATAACCCAGAATATGTAGATAAGATATATTCTTTATAGAAAGGGAAGCCTGGCATGTTGCATTTCATGGGGTCACAAAAAGTCAGACATGACTTAGTGACTGAACGACATCAACAGAAATTTTAAGAAAACATGTTATATGCCATTACCATTGCTGTTCTGCACAAATTTGAGAAGTGATCTATTTAGCCTAAATTGTCTTACTTCTATATAGGTAGTTAAGGAGGACCATGTGAAAACTAAGTCCTTCGGGTGTGCTTGTATTTAGACCATTAAAATACTTGAGTTTATTATGCTCATCATATGAACTCCAATAAATAAACTGTGATGTTCCAAAGTAGACTCTGAATAATAACTGCTAAATGATTGAACAATTGACCATTTTGGCAGTTACGCATTTCTCCTGTGTATATTTGTCCATGGTATTCATCTCTGATTTCTGGGTTTAAATATAAATAAACCAGAACAACGTATTTAAACCACCTTCACCTTTAGCACCCACCCCCTTTTTACAGGAGGAATGATTTTCCCTTTCTAGTAATTATTAGCCTTTCTTTCTAAATACCAGCATTAACATTAGCCTCTAAAAGATTACAAAAAATAGAATTGAGTAGAAATACTTGCCAAAAGCTTATATTAATTCAGTTGAATCTCCAAAGGCTATAGTAAATAAATAGAAAAATATATTTAGCCAATCCTACATACATTTCATAAGTTTACCTTCATGCCTTTGGTACAATATTCTATGCATGTAGAAACTCAACATGCAAATTATCTGTAATATAAAACTATTCAGACAGATCTTGAGCTTAAGTTGAACTTAGATAACAAAATTGTTATTGTCCCCCTCTTTTATACTTTCTTTGGCTAGTGAATTTCCATCTCAGATACAATTTAAGCATGATTTCATAAGAAGGAATTTTTTTGTTGCCCTTGGTTATGTTATTTCATCCTTATGTGTATTTTCACAACTTTCTGTACCTTTCTGTCTTATCACTCTACACATTTTATAGTTAAAAACCTGTTTATAGTGATCTCCACTAAACAGTACGGTATGGAA
Source organism: Raphicerus campestris (assembly GCA_006410735.1). Lineage (NCBI taxonomy): Eukaryota > Metazoa > Chordata > Mammalia > Artiodactyla > Bovidae > Raphicerus > Raphicerus campestris. Next base: position 7,390 of record SJYW01033866.1, on the reverse strand, counting down.
AAGTGACAAAAAGATTCACTTTATAGTGAAGAATCTGACAAATACTGACTAAGCAAATGATTAAGTTAACGTCAATACTACTAAGTCATGTTGACAGTGAGGTCCTTTCATATGATGTGATAAAAATGATATTTTAATCTCTGTGGTGTTTGCAAAACCCACATCCCCTGGATAAATTATGGAAAAATAGAAGATTAATTCCAATAAACAAAACCCTACAAAATATTTATTATTCCTCAAACAATCAAGGTCATGGAAAACAAGAAGTCTGATAAATTCTCCTAATCAAAATTAGCCCAAGACATGACAGTAAATGGATGTGATACCCTGCATGAGATCCTGGACAAGAAATAAGATATTCAATAATNATAGCAAATACATGGGGAAACAATGGAAACAGTGATAGATTTTATTTTTTTAGGCTCCAAAATCAGTGGGGACTGTGACTGCAGCCAAGAAATTAAAAGACACTTGCTCCTTGGAACAAAAGCTCTGACAAACCTAGATAACATATTAAAAAGCAGAGACGTCAGTTGGCCAAAAAAGGTCCATATAGCTAGTAACAGCTATGATTTTTCCAGTAGTCATGTACAGATGTCAGAATGGACCATAAAGAAGGCTCAGCACTGAAGAATCGATGCTGAGGTCCTGGAGAAGACTTTTGAGAGTCCCTTGGACAGGAAGGAGATCAAAGCAACCAATCCCAAAGGAAATCAACTCTGAATATTTACTGAAAAGACTGAAGCTCCAACAGTTTGGCCACCTGATGCAAAGAGCCGACTCCTCTGGAAAAGACTCTGATGCTGGGAAAGATTGAAGGCACAAGAAGAGGGAGACAGAGGATGAGACAGTTTGGTTATATCACTGACTCAACAGATGTGAACTGGAGCAAATTCTGGGAGACAGTGAAGGACAGGGAACCCTGGAGTGCTGCAGTTTATGGGGTCATTAATATTTAACCCGACTTTGCAACTGAACAATAACAGCTGATAATTAGATGTCTTCATTTTTAGTACTGATTTTGTAATATGCCACAGATAATGCTTAGCATTGCTTTTTAAAAGAATGAAAATATCAGACTAGGATAGCACAGAATTAATTCAGAACATAAACTCCATAAATGCTTCTGACACAAGTTAAGTATAGGCTAAAAGAACAATTGAGGCCAAGCCTCCAGGCAAGGGGCGAGAGCTCTCATTTGAAAGACATAAAGGATTCCACAGATGCCCATGAAGACTATGAAGCCTATGAAGGGAGAAATGAAAGTAAAAGGGGAAGAGCTAAAGGAGAGTCAGGACAAAAGGCTAACATGTGGGAATAAATGGTCATGTGGAGTTTTAAAAAGCCTTAACCATTTCTCTCACTAAGTCTGAATTTTAAAACAGATGTGAATTTGAATAGAGAGACTTTGCAATATGTGCATAACTGTATATCCATAGAAATAAATTTTGAGTATACATGGAAACTTCTTTGAATTATGAATACTTAACTTTCCACTAGCACTTTAGAGAATAAAGAATATTTTAGAGAATATTATTAACATTTCAATATATTCTATTTGCTCTCTGTTTGCCAGAGTACACTTATACCCCTGCTCACTGAATTTAAATATTTCCATTCTTCCAATGATGAAAAAAATCGCTATGGTTCCATATGCACTTAAGCAACTTAGGAGACCTAAACACATTTATGATTTTAAACATCTTGGAGCTTTGAATATGCCTGTTATTAACGAATGAAATATTTTTTCTTCTTTTCTCTATTTTTCCACTACACTTTTTCTTCTTTCTTGCTATTGCTATGTTTTGAGATCCAGTTTTGAGAGTCAAGATTTCGTGTTTTGTGATCACCTAGTGAACTTATTCAAAAATTCATTTTCTCAGCCCTGTCCCGTAAAAATTCTCATTCTTTGTGTCTGTTGTATGTTCTCTCTTTCTTTTTATCTTCCATAATCCAATGCCAGACCAATTAATTCTGAAGCAGGTTTTAGAGGATGATATTTTAAGACTCTAAGAGATACCAGGAGTAACAGGCAAGTTTGACCATGGGGTACAAAATGAAGCAGGAAAAAGGCTAACAGAGTTTTGCCCAGACAATGCACAGCTTATAGTAAACACTGTCTTCCAACAGCACAAGAGATGATTCTATACATGGACATCACCAGATGGTCAGCACCTAAATTAGACTGGTTATATTATTTGCAGCCAAACATGGAGAAGCTCTCTACAGTCAGCAAACACAAGACTGGTAGCTGACTGTGGCACAAATCATCAGCCCATTATTGCAAAATTCAGGCTGAATTTGAAGAAAGTAGAGAAAACCACTAGGCCATTCAGATATGACCTAAATCAAATCCTTTATGATTATTCAGTAGAGGTGACAAATAGATCCAAGGGATTAGATCTGGTAGAGAGAGTGCCTGAAGACTATGGACAGAGGTTTGTAACATTGTACAGAAGGCAATGACCAAAATTATCCCAAAGAAAAAGAAATGCAAGAAGGCAAAGTGGTTGTCTGAGGAGGCCTTGCAAATAGTGGAGAAAAGAAGAGAGCAAAAAGCAAAGGAGAAGGGAAAGATATATCCAAATGAATGCAGAGTTCCAGAGAACAGCAAAAAAAGATAAAGTATTCTTAAGTGAACAAAGGAAAGAAATAGAGGAAAACAATAGAATATAAGGAATAGAGAACTCTTTAAGAAAACTGGAGATACCAAGGGAAAATTTCATGCAAAGATGGGCATAATAAAGGACAAAAAGGCAAGGACCTAAGAGAAGCAGAAGAGATTAAGAAAAAGTGGCAAGAATACACAGAAGAACCGTACAAAAGAGCTCTTAATGACTGAGATAACCACAATGGTGTAGTCACTCACCTAGAGCCAGACATATTGGAGTATGAATTCAAGTCAGCCTTAGGAAGCCTTACTACAGACAAAGCTAGTGGAGGTGATGGAATTTCAGCTGAGCTATCTCAAACTGTATAATAAGTGTTGCACTGATTATGCCAGAAAATTTGGAAAACTCCGCAGTGACCACAGAACTGGAAAAGGTCATTTTTCATTTCAATTACAAAGAAAGACAATGCCAAAGAATGTTCAAATTCCCGTACAATTGCACTCATTCACATGCTAAGCAAGAGTACAGTGAGCCAAGAGCTTCCAAATATACAAACTGAATTTAGAAAAGGCAGAGGAACCAGAGATCAAATTGCTACCTCTGTTGGATCATAGAAAAAGCAAGAAAATAATAAAAAAAAAATCTACTTCTGCTTCATTGACTACACTAAAGCCTTTGACTGTGTGGATCACAACAAACTGGAATATTCTTAAAGAGATGGGAATACCAGACCACATTACCTGCCTCCTGAAAAACCTGTATGTAGGACAAGAAGAAACAGAACTGGATATGGAACAATGGACTGATTCAAAATTGGGAAAGGAGTCCATCAAGGATGTATAATGTCACTTTGCTTATTTAACTTATATGCAGAGCACATGATGCAAATTGCTAGGCTGGATTACTCACACATTGGAATCAAGATTTCTGGGAGAAATAACCCAGAATATGTAGATAAGATATATTCTTTATAGAAAGGGAAGCCTGGCATGTTGCAGTTCATGGGGTCACAAAAAGTCAGACATGACTTAGTGACTGAACGACATCAACAGAAATTTTAAGAAAACATGTTATATGCCATTACCATTGCTGTTCTGCACAAATTTGAGAAGTGATCTATTTAGCCTAAATTGTCTTACTTCAATATAGGTAGTTAAGGAGGACCATGTGAAAACTAAGTCCTTCGGGTGTGCTTGTATTTAGACCATTAAAATACTTGAGTTTATTATGCTCATCATATGAACTCCAATAAATAAACTGTGATGTTCCAAAGTAGACTCTGAATAATAACTGCTAAATGACTGAACAATTGACCATTTTGGCAGTTACGCATTTCTCCTGTGTATATTTGTCCATGGTATTCATCTCTGATTTCTGGGTTTAAATATAAATAAACCAGAACAACGTATTTAAACCACCTTCACCTTTAGCACCCACCCCCTTTTTACAGGAGGAATGATTTTCCCTTTCTAGTAATTATTAGCCTTTCTTTCTAAATACCAGCATTAACATTAGCCTCTAAAAGATTACAAAAAATAGAATTGAGTAGAAATACTTGCCAAAAGCTTATATTAATTCAGTTGAATCTCCAAAGGCTATAGTAAATAAATAGAAAAATATATTTAGCCAATCCTACATACATTTCATAAGTTTACCTTCATGCCTTTGGTACAATATTCTATGCATGTAGAAACTCAACATGCAAATTATCTGTAATATAAAACTATTCAGACAGATCTTGAGCTTAAGTTGAACTTAGATAACAAAATTGTTATTGTCCCCCTCTTTTATACTTTCTTTGTCTAGTGAATTTCCATCTCAGATACAATTTAAGCATGATTTCATAAGAAGGAATTTTTTTGTTGCCCTTGGTTATGTTATTTCATCCTTATGTGTATTTTCACAACTTTCTGTACCTTTCTGTCTTATCACTCTACACATTTTATAGTTAAAAACCTGTTTATAGTGATCTCCACTAAACAGTACAGTATGGAAAAGTGACAAAAAGATTCACTTTATAGTGAAGAATCTGACAAATACTGACTAAGCAAATGATTAAGTTAACGTCAATACTACTAAGTCATGTTGACAGTGAGGTCCTTTCATATGATGTGATAAAAATGATATTTTAATCTCTGTGGTGTTTGCAAAACCCACATCCCCTGGATAAATTATGGAAAAATAGAAGATTAATTCCAATAAAGAAAACCCTACAAAATATTTATTATTCCTCAAACAATCAAGGTCATGGAAAACAAGAAGTCTGATAAATTCTCCTAATCAAAATTAGCCCAAGACATGACAGTAAATGGATGTGATACCCTGCATGAGATCCTGGACAAGAAATAAGATATTCAATAATATCTAAGAGTATAGGAATAAGCTAAGGGCCTTAGTTAATAACAATTTATCAGTATTGGCTTATTACCTGTGACAAATGCACATACTAACTAACATAAGATGCTGGTAATGGGAGAAATGGGATGTGGAGTATATGGAAGCTTTCCGGACTGTGGTTGCATTTCCCTGCAAATCTAAAACTATTCAAAATAAAAACATTTCTTAATAATGGCTTAGTTATCCTTCTTCCCTGTTAGAGTCTGTGATCTCTGAAAGTCAGACTCTGTCTGTTTTAATCACCTTAGTACAGAGCACACAAGAGGAGCTAGATAAATAATTATTGAATGAGTGATTGAATGAATGAGTGAAATAAACATTTAATAACTGACTGTGAAAGAAACTTAATTCCCTGAAGAAACTTCTATTTATATATGTAAATAGTATTTCCTCAATCCACCAGTCAGGATGCAAATGAACGCCATCTGCCTCTTGTTCTCTCACGACCTCTTGCTCTTGGGTCCCTGCAGTTATTTTCCCTGATTGACTGCCCTAAATATGTTTTCTCCCAAAAGAATCCCTGTGTCCCTGTATAATCAACATCTTTTGCTTCCTATGCCAAACACAGTAGACAAATCTGTGAAAACCAGGAAGGGCTTAGGGAGATCCCTAGGAACAGACGTTCAAAGAACCTGGGCTGGCTTCTGGTGCTCTTGATGCCAATAAATTACTCTCCCAAGCCTCCTTGGCCACAGTCACATCATTTATATTAAAGTTTCTAAAATATTAATATTTACAGAATCAATTGACTGGATAAGAATTCCTTTTTAAGTGTAAAATAGCCCTAGAAAAGTTAATGGACTAAAATCCTTCCCCCTTTTATCATGAATTAATTTCAGGCAGAGGCTTTCCTATTTTAGATTTGCCTAGTGGGCTTTTTCTTCTATGTGAGGGAGACAAGAAACATACTTTTGAGGCTGGAGGTGCTTTGGGGTACACAGTAGGTGTGGTATTAAGGTAAAGGGAGCACTTCAGAGGTGTGGGTTTATGAAGTTAGAAGAAGATAGCACAAGAAGTGGCAGGGGGTTATATATGGACGGAAAATGAGTCAAAGAACAGAGTCACATTAAAGTAATAACAGTGCTGAGGTGGAGAAAAAGTAGGAGGGTGAGGAGGGAAGGAGAAGAAAGATGAGGAGGAGATGTTCTGTTCAGGCTGCTTGTTGAGATAGGGTGAGGAAAAGGCCAAGCTCCTTCCATCTCCCTATCTTTTATATCACCTTTGTAGAGAAATGAGAACTGAGATTAATACTGTTGTTACTATAAATCAGTGATATCATTGAAGACATTGTCTTTGCAGGATTAGTTCTGGAAAATAGCAAGATATGTTTATAATGTTATTTCTATAGGAAAATATTCCAAAATTTACAAAATTAAAGAAGAATGTACACTTACAAGTTAAAGACTGGCTATACTTTCTAGAATCAAGCTACAAGTTAACTTGAGCCCTTTAGTAGGCCAGAATAAAGAAGGCTAATTTAAATAATCGCTTAGTACAACATGCTTATATCATGTTTTTAGCATGATATAAAGGTTGAGTGGCCTAATGATTAAAATATTTGTTCATGAATCTGGAGGTCTACAATTACATTTTTAGTTACCCATGTAGTCTTGCTTAATTTTTTATCAAATAAATTAATCTGTCATTGTTACTATCTCTCTCTATGTATATAAATGGAACCATATGTTCAGGCATCTATATTTAAAACATGGTTTGAATGTCAGCTAAAAGTTAAAGTTTCTCTACAAATATGCATATGTGTTTTCTTTAAATCTGCTATTATTTAGGAGGAAATATAATAACTCCACTAATAGCTTGTGTTTATGGATACCATTCATTATGCTAAGTGCTGAATTTATATCCTCCTATTTAAATCTCACAGCACTACAATGTGCCAATATTAACTATGGTGGTGTTTTTCAAATGAAGAAATGTCTGGCTTAAGTGGCAGAGATAAAATTAAACTTAATTCTGTTTGGTTCCAAAGCTTGACTGTTTATTCTTCTTCTAATTAATGAGCTATATTTTTAAAAATACCATACATAGTATCAGAAATAAAATTTAGCAGGTATTCAGTAGTTTCCCATTAAAAACAACATCAATAAAATTTTATAATAGAGATAAACACATTTGCATCAGAACTTTTAAAAAAAGTGACCAAATAGGCTAATGATTCATGTATTCTTCCTTCCTTTTACAACTTCAAAAGACATAATATTACTCATCAGTGAGGTGAATGAAATAGACATTCTTTAGTTATGTGATGTGATTATATTTTATGAGAAAAAAATGACAATTTCATCTTTGTATTGAACACTAAATTATATAAGGTGAGTTTCTTGTCAAATGGGATGGTTCTGTCTGTTCCAGTTGCTTCCCAC
>SJYW01033864.1:0-11051 GCA_006410735.1 Raphicerus campestris | reverse complement strand
TTTGGGATTGGAATGAAAACTGACCTTTTCCAGTCCTGTGGCCACTGTTGAGTTTCCCAAATTTGCTGGCATATTGAGTGAAGCACTTTCACAGCATCATCTTTTAGGATTTGAAACAGCTCAACTAGAATTCCATCACCTCCACTAGCTTTGTTCATTGTGAGGCTTCCTAAAACCCATTTGACTTTGCATTCCAGGATGTCTAGCTCTAGGTGAGTGATTACATCATCGNCATCTTTTAGGATTTGAAACAGCTCAACTAGAATTCCATCACCTCCACTAGCTTTGTTCATTGTGAGGCTTCCTAAAACCCATTTGACTTTGCATTCCAGGATGTCTAGCTCTAGGTGAGTGATTACATCATCGTGATTATCTAGGTCATGAAGATCTTTTTTGTACAGTTCTTCTTTGTATTCTTGCCACCTCTTCTTAATATCTTCTGCTTCTGTTATGTCCATACCATTTCTGTCCTTCACTGTGCCCATCTTTGCATGAAATGTTCCCTTGGTATCTCTAGTTGTCTTGAAAAGATCTCTAGTCTTTCCCATTCTATTGTTTTCCTCTATTTCTTTGCACTGATCACTGAGGAAGGCTTTTTTGTCTGTCCTTGCTATTCTTGGGAACTCTTCATCCAAATGGGTATATCTTTCGTTTTCTCATTTGCCTTTCACTTCTTTTCTCAGCTATTTGTAAGCCTCCTCAGACAACCATTTTCCCTTTTTGCATTTCTTTTCTTTAAAATGGTCTTGATCACTGCCACCTGTATGTCATGAACCTCCATTCATAGTTCTTCAAGCACTCTATCTATAAGATCTAATTTCTTGCACCAAGAGACCTCACAGAGTCTGAGCCAGACCTGCCTTTGAGTGTTTGAATATCTCCTGTGGAGCTATGGGTCAGTAGTGGCTTGCCACAGCAGGGGCAGGGGCAGGGGCAGGGGCTCCGGGTGCAGCAGACCTGGGTGTGGCCAAAGCCGTCTTGGAGGGTGCCTTTAACCCTGCCATAGAACCACCAAACAGAACAATTATACCAAATAAATACTGGCATTGTTAAGAAAGTTCTAGGATGAACAACAGATTTCCCAATCTGGGAATCTGGTAAAGGGATTGAGAACCCCCAGGGAATTTGACTTTGGAGGCCAGTGGGATTTGATTACAGATGTTACACAGGCCTGGGAAACAGACTCATGGAGGGCACAAGCAAAACCTTGTGCTCACCAAGACCCAGGAGAGAGAGCAGTGACCCCACAAGAGACTGACCCAGACTTGCCTGTGAGTGTCCAGGAGTCTCTGGCAGAGGTGTGGGCTGGCGGTGGCCTGCTGCAGGATCGGGGCCACTGAGTGTAGCAGTGCATGTAAGGGACCTTTTGAAGGAGGTCGTTATCTTCATTACCTCCACCATCGTTTGATCTCAGGTCAAGCAACAGGGAGAGAACACAGCCCCACTCATCAACACAAAATTGGATTAAAGATTTACTGAGCATAGCCCTGCCCATCAGAGCAAGACCCAGTTTCCCCACAGTCAGTCTGTCTCATCAGGAAGCTTCCATAAACTTCTTATCCTTTTCTATCAGAGGGCAGACAGAATGAAAACCACAATCACAAAAAACTAGCCAAATTGATCACATGGACCACAACCTTGTCTAACTCAATGATATTATGAGCCATGCCATGTAGGACCACCCAAGATGGATGGGTCATGGTGAAGAGTTCTGACAAAACCTGGTCCACTCGAGAAGAGGATGGCAAACCACATGAGCATTCTTGCCTTCAGAAACCCCATGAACAGTAAGAAAAGGCAAAAGGATATGACACTAGAAGATGAACTCCCCAGGTCTGTAGGTGCCCAATATGCTACTGGAGAAGAGTGGAGAAATAACTCCAGAAAGAATGAAGAGACGGAGCCAAAGTGAAAACAACACCCAGTTGTGGATGTGAGTGGTGATGGAAGTAAAGTCCGATGCTGTAAAGAACAATATTGCATAGGAACCCGGAATGTTAGGTCCATGAATCAAGGTAAATTGGAAGTGGTCAAACAGGAGATGGCAAGAGTGAACATCAACATTTTAGGAATCAGTGAGCTAAAATGAACTGAAATGGGTGAATTTAATTCAGATGACCAATATATCTGCTACTGCGGGCAAGAATCTCTTAGAAGAAATGGAGTAGCCATCATAGTCAACAAAAGAGTCCAAAATCCAGTATTTGGGTGCAGTCTCAAAAACGACAGAATGGTCTCTCTTTGTTTCCAAGGCAAACCATTCAGTATCACAGTAATCCAAGTCTTTGCCCCAACCACTACTGTTGAAGAAGCTGAAGTTGAATGGTTCTATGAAGACCTACAAGACATTCTAGAACTAACACCCAAAAAAGGTGTCCTTTTCATCATAGAGAACTGGAATGCAAAAGTAGAAAGTCAAGAGATACCTGGAGAAACAGGTAAATTTGGCCTTGGAGTACAAAATGAAGCAGAGCAAAGGCTAACAGAGTTTTGCCAAGAGAATGCACTTGTCATAGTAAACACCCTCTTTCTACAACACAAGAGACGACTCTACACATGGACATCACCAGACGGTCAATGCCGAAATCAGATTGATTATAATTTTTGCAGCCAAAGATGGAGAATCTCTATATAGTCAACAAAAACAAGTTCGGGAGCTGACTGTGACTCAAATCATGAACTCCTTATTGCAAAATTCAGACTTAAATTGAAGAAAGTGGGGAAAACTACTAGACCTTTCAGGTATGATCTAAATCAAATCCCTTACAATTATACAAATACAACACTAATTCACAAATATGATACCAGTATTGTAGACAAGGAGATAGAGAATAAAGGTGTAACTGGAGTGAAATGCAGGAGATCCTGAAAGGTACCTGTGAATGTCTGAAAGGTGCAGAATGGAGAAAGATAATTTCATTTAGAGTGTGAAATAACTTTATTTACAGTGTAAAATAACTAGAATAGAAGCTAGACTATTAGCTAACCTGGGCCAAAGGAAGTCTTTAAAAACAATTTCTCATAAAAAGGATGAATGAAAAAGGGAATGAGAACACCTCTCTGCATTGGTGTGGATGAACCTCCAAATTACATTGTAAAATTTAAAAAAATAAAAGAATATGAAAAATTTCTCTTAATCTCATACAGACCTTTCAATAAACAATCATTGAATGAATAAATTAACAAAATATTTGTAAGAGGCACAAAATATGGGTTTTGGTACTCTTCCTGAAAGAGGAAGGCAGACCTGACCTCAACCACAGTCATGGAGTTAGTCTTTATCTATGAGTCTACTCAGAATTTCCACAGCAGTGTACAACTTNTTGATCTCAGGTCAAGCAACAGGGAGAGAACACAGCCCCACTCATCAACACAAAATTGGATTAAAGATTTACTGAGCATAGCCCTGCCCATCAGAGCAAGACCCAGTTTCCCCACAGTCAGTCTGTCTCATCAGGAAGCTTCCATAAACTTCTTATCCTTTTCTATCAGAGGGCAGACAGAATGAAAACCACAATCACAAAAAACTAGCCAAATTGATCACATGGACCACAACCTTGTCTAACTCAATGATATTATGAGCCATGCCATGTAGGACCACCCAAGATGGATGGGTCATGGTGAAGAGTTCTGACAAAACCTGGTCCACTCGAGAAGAGGATGGCAAACCACATGAGCATTCTTGCCTTCAGAAACCCCATGAACAGTAAGAAAAGGCAAAAGGATATGACACTAGAAGATGAACTCCCCAGGTCTGTAGGTGCCCAATATGCTACTGGAGAAGAGTGGAGAAATAACTCCAGAAAGAATGAAGAGACGGAGCCAAAGTGAAAACAACACCCAGTTGTGGATGTGAGTGGTGATCGAAGTAAAGTCCGATGCTGTAAAGAACAATATTGCATAGGAACCCGGAATGTTAGGTCCATGAATCAAGGTAAATTGGAAGTGGTCAAACAGGAGATGGCAAGAGTGAACATCAACATTTTAGGAATCAGTGAGCTAAAATGAACTGAAATGGGTGAATTTAATTCAGATGACCAATATATCTGCTACTGCGGGCAAGAATCTCTTAGAAGAAATGGAGTAGCCATCATAGTCAACAAAAGAGTCCAAAATCCAGTATTTGGGTGCAGTCTCAAAAACGACAGAATGGTCTCTCTTTGTTTCCAAGGCAAACCATTCAGTATCACAGTAATCCAAGCCTTTGCCCCAACCACTAATGTTGAAGAAGCTGAAGTTGAATGGTTCTATGAAGACGTACAAGACATTCTAGAACTAACACCCAAAAAAGGTGTCCTTTTCATCATAGGGAACTGGAATGCAAAAGTAGGAAGTCAAGAGATACCTGGAGAAACAGGTAAATTTGGCCTTGGAGTACAAAATAAAGCAGAGCAAAGGCTAACAGAGTTTTGCCAAGAGAATGCACTTGTCATAGTAAACACCCTCTTCCTACAACACAAGAGACGACTCTACACATGGACATCACCAGACGGTCAATGCCGAAATCAGATTGATTATAATTTTTGCAGCCAAAGATGGAGAATCTCTATATAGTCAACAAAAACAAGTTCGGGAGCTGACTGTGACTCAAATCATGAACTCCTTATTGCAAAATTCAGACTTAAATTGAAGAAAGTGGGGAAAACTACTAGACCTTTCAGGTATGATCTAAATCAAATCCCTTACAATTATACAAATACAACACTAATTCACAAATATGATACCAGTATTGTAGACAAGGAGATAGAGAATAAAGGTGTAACTGGAGTGAAATGCAGGAGATCCTGAAAGGTACCTGTGAATGTCTGAAAGGTGCAGAATGGAGAAAGATAATTTCATTTAGAGTGTGAAATAACTTTATTTACAGTGTAAAATAACTAGAATAGAAGCTAGACTATTAGCTAACCTGGGCCAAAGGAAGTCTTTAAAAACAATTTCTCATAAAAAGGATGAATGAAAAAGGGAATGAGAACACCTCTCTGCATTGGTGTGGATGAACCTCCAAATTACATTGTAAAATTTAAAAAAATAAAAGAATATGAAAAATTTCTCTTAATCTCATACAGACCTTTCAATAAACAATCATTGAATGAATAAATTAACAAAATATTTGTAAGAGGCACAAAATATGGGTTTTGGTACTCTTCCTGAAAGAGGAAGGCAGACCTGACCTCAACCACAGTCATGGAGTTAGTCTTTATCTATGAGTCTACTCAGAATTTCCATAGCAGTGTACAACTTTGGCCAACCCTTCTAGCCACAGTCCCAGTTCTTTTCCGATTCTTCTTTTAATACTTTCCTCCATTTAATAGCTTAATAGCTGCTTCAGTCAGTATGGAATCTATTTTGGGGGAAGGGAGATGTGTAATTGTTAGCACTTCTTCACTGGGGCTTCCCTGGTGGCTCAGAGGTTAAAGCGTCTTCCTTCAAAGCGGGAGACCTGGGTTTGATTCCTGGGTCAGGAAGATCCCCTGGCGAAGGAAATGGCAACCCACTCCAGTATTCTTGCCTGGAGAATCCCATGGACGGAGGAGCCTGGTTGGCTACAGTCCACGTGCTCGCAAAGAGTCGGACATGACTGAGCGACTTCACTCACTCACTCACAATAGTGCTGTCAAGAACTGTGAGTGGTCTAAGATTTTATCCTATTTACAAGCTAACAAGTCAGCTTTTTTCTGGCTCATGGCTACCTTCTCAAAAGGCAGAGGACATGAGACTCCTGGTCAAAGATTAAATAAGTTTTTTTATTAGAGCAAAAGTGTTAGCCACAGCTCCAGCCGCAGAGTTGCACAGGGAGTGGCACAATGGTCCGGGCGGATGCTTGTACGTGCAGTGTACAAGGAGGAGCACTGAACCTGAGAAATCTGCCACTTTCACAGTAAGTGGAAGGAAGCCTAGTTTCTGTCTTAGGGGAGATGTAACCTCATCTCATTGAGGTTTCAAACTCAACCCTGAGATGTAGCTTTTGTATAGAGTGGCCAGAGCCTTGCATACTTGATGTGGCCAGCAAGATAATGCAGGGAAGCCCAAAGTCAAGAGATGATGGCTTCTCTCACTATGGACCACAGGAGGTATGAAGAGAGCTGGGTTTTGGTAGACACACAGAACAAACTTAAGATGTAATATTGGATAATAACATAGCTGCTGCTGCTGCTGCTGCTGCTAAGTCACTTTAGTTGTGTTCAACTCTGTGTGACCCCATAGATGGCAGCCCACCAGGCTCCCCCATCCCTGAGACTCTCCAGGCAAGAACAGTGGAGTGGGCTGCCGTTTCCTTCTCCAGTGTATGAAAGTGAAAAGTGAAAGCGAAGCTGCTCAGTCATGACTGACCCACAGCAGCCCTAGGGAGTGCAGACTACCAGGCTCCTCTGTCCATGGGATTTTCCAGGCAAGAGTACTGGAATAGGTTGCCATTGCCTTCTCCAATAACATAGCAAAGGCTGACAAATGTTTAAAAATTCTTTTCTAACATCAAGTAGAAAGATTTGAGCATTTAGAATCTAGTAATTCTAAATGATGTTTTCTATATTCAGATTCACAGTGAGAAAATTTTTATTTAGCAGAATTTCAAAAAATTGAATTCCTGAATACCCTAAATTCAGATCATGGCATTTTTTTCAAATTTCTCCACTTATATTTTTGTCATTGTTCATGCTTACGGATCTACTAAAATAGTGGAACAAATATATTCCCTTCTTTTAGTACTTGGGACACAATATTAGGATCTCAACATTATATTATCAAAGATACTTCACAGTTAGCCTCATAAGGAGTAGCTTCAATCCTTCTGAAGAGCTGAGAGAACTTCAATAAAAGAAAGAGATGAGACTGCTCAAGACCCAGGTTAGTAGTAGATGTGATGGTCATTTTATGTGTCAGCTTTGCTGGACCATTGTGCCCACATGTGTGGTCAAACATTCTGGATGTTTCTGTGGAGATATTTTGGGACACAGTATGCAAATATATAATGACATATATCCATAGTGTAGTATTATAAAGAACTGTCTCACTACACTAAAAATCTTCTGTGCTCTTCTATTCATCCTTCCTTCCCTTCTAACCCCTGACAACCACTAGTTGTTTTTCATCTCTGTAGTTTTGCCTTTTCCAGATGTCATCATATAGTTGGAATCATACAGTATAAAGTCTTTTCAGCTTGCCTTTTTCTACTTAATAATATGCATTTGCATTTCCTCTATGTCTTCTCATGGTTTCGTAGCTCATTTCTTTTAGGCACAGAATAATATTCCATTGTCAGTATGGGCCGCCATTTCTTTTTCCATTCACCTACTGAAAGGCATTTTGGTTGCTTCCAAATTTTGGCAATTATGAATAAAGCTGTTATGAACATTCATTTTTGTGTGGATATATGTTTTCAATTAATTTGGATAAATGCCAAGGAGCATGATTGCTGGATTGAACAGTAAGAGTATGTCAATTACATAAGAAATTACCAAAGTATCTTCCAGAGTGACTGTACCATTCTGTACACTCAACAGCAATGAATGAGAGGCCCTATTGCTCCACATCCTTGCTGGCACTTGGTTTTGTTAGTGTTCTAGATTTTGGACATTCTAATAGTTATATAGTGGTTTTCATTTTTTTAAAATATGCATTTCCCTGGTGAAATTTTACATGGAGCATATTTTCATATGCTTATTTGCAATCTGTATAGTTTCTTTGGTGAGGTGTCCATTCAGCCTTTTTGTCTATTAAAAAAATTTTTTTTTCATTGTTGAGTTTTCAGTCTTTTATCAGACATTAAAGCTTTTTATACAAAAGTATTTGCTTTACTATTAATTTTTTTCCCCCTGGGTTGTGTATCCCAGTAATTGATTATGATTGAGCTACCATAGATTTAACAGAGTCAGCTGCAGTGTAAAAGGGAGATGAAGCTGAGTTTACTAGTTTTAAAAATGTTTTGCATAAGAGAGTGTGGGTGTGCTGAAAAGTAATATGAAACAAGGAAAATGAAACAACTTAGCTTTTTAAAAAATGTCATGTTAAAATAAAATTGCCTCTCTAACGAAGCAAATGACAGACTTTTTTGGTGTGTAATGTTGGAAAACCAGTTTTATGACTTGATTTATATTGGGGCCTTTTAAATTCTTCCTAAGGTAGTCCCAAGACACTTTAACAAGGGCATTTTTGTGAAGCAATTTTTTGATCAACTTGCAAGATTAGTTTTGCTTGAGTTTAACTAGGTCATGCTTTCTTTTCTATCTCAGCAGAATCATACTTTAACAAAGCCCAAAACAGAGCAAATGTGGGATACACTTTTAAAAAATGTGGGTTTGAGATATTAACAAATTAGTTTGATAATTTTAGGTATTAGTTAGGGCCCTCTAGAGAAATGGAACTAATAAGATTTATATACCTACAAATAGAGATTTAGTTTTGGGAAATTGGCTCATGGAATTTGGGGAATTAGCAAGTCTAAAATCCATAGGGCAGGCTGAGTAGCTGGAAATTCAGTTAAGAGTACAATTACTTAAAAATTGGAAATTATACATGTGGCTCATGTTATATTTTTACTGGTCCATGCTGCTTTCACATTTGTAAAAGAAGAGAGAAAGAGGGATTAGGTAGGATAACTCGATCATGGAGCTCTAATAAAGTTTGGGCCTGGTTGATCAGGGGGGTCCTTGAGCAAAGGCTGGCCTTTGAAGGAGTCCAGTGTTGGGTAGAAGGGAGTTGGCACTAGCATCCTAGCCTCGCTCAACTGTTTGTTGTAATTGTACTCCCAACTTCTGCATTGCCCAACTGCGTTTGTGTGAAGAACCCAGAACTGAGTGCTGGATGAGGGCCATCCTCAGGACCTCTGAAACTTCCCTCAAGCTTACGAGCTTTCTAAGCCTTGGGGGTAAGTTGATATATTTGGGTTTGAAGACTTCTCCTGTGTTGCTTCAACTAGCTACTGTTCTGGAGCCCTTACTCAGCCAAATTGAGGCTGTAAGTCTTGAAGTTCTGTTTTTTTTCACAGTCTCTAAAAAACACCATTGAGCAGAGAACATTGCAGAACTCCAGCAACTGCCATTGTCTTTATTTCAGAGGTGATTTTCATAAGTTGTGTGCAGCCTTTACAGCTGATCAGCCAATCTTGCACTTGTAGTTGAGGTCTAATGAGAAATGATTCTGTTCTCAAAGAGATTACAATCAGGTCTATGGGCAAATGCAGAGGACGTAGCTTTCTTTGAGTTTTAATGTTCTGTGAAGGAGCTGATTGCAAAGAAGAGAGAAGAGATTAAGATGCCAGGGTTTTGATGAAGTGATCAGTCCTTTTATGGAGGTGTTGCAAAAAAATATTTTTAAAAGATACTTTAGAATGTAACCTTCACCATCCAAAGAAATGTCATTCTTTCTGTGTGTGTTGATAATAAATCTCCAAAGAAGGAAAAAAAATAAGTTTATGCCACAGATAAAAAGCCTCAGTAGGAGAATCCCCTTCAGCGAAGTCAGGGATTATTCTGTAAGGTTACAGACGCTTTTCTAGTCATTAAATATTTTACATAATAATGAATATGATGAGTTATAAATATTATTAGGTATAAAATATCCTTGTGTATATTTTGTACAAATTTTATACCTGTTAACATGTATTTTACTCTCTAAGTAAGACTGTACAGTTTAGTGAATAGTTAAGACTGTAGACATTGAAAATCCATCAAGTTCCCTCTGGCATATGGACTTGAGTAATTTTATCTGGGCCTCATTTTTTAAACTGTAAACTGAAATGTTTATAGTAATTAGCCCATATTATCCATTGTGAGAATTAATCGAGATAATGCATGTAAATACTTAGCATTGGGCCTAACGCATAGTAAATGTTCAAGAAATAGTTAATATTATTTGAAGAGACAGGAACTGCTACACATCATCAANTTAGCCCATATTATCCATTGTGAGAATTAATCGAGATAATGCATGTAAATACTTAGCATTGGGCCTAACGCATAGTAAATGTTCAAGAAATAGTTAATATTATTTGAAGAGACAGGAGCTGCTACACATCATCAGCTGTTCAAGAAATGTCATATTTCTTGTTTTTCTAACTCGACTGAAAGTTTCCACCTGCCAAGGTTAGTAAAAAAATGTCCAACATGAACCAAATGTCAGGCTCCTCTCCTCCCCTTGTATTGTAGAAGAACCTCTAGAGCTTATGCAATGCAGGAAAATGGGAATAGTCTCTGTTTGTACACCACGGAGTGGCCATTGCATTACTTCATTTGGAAACAGACAGCAGCCTTCGAAGATGTGGAGGACCAACTTGCCTCCGTTTACCTAGAACTCTCCTGGTTTTACATTGATAGTCCTGAATCCTGGGAACTCCTGGAGCAAACTGGGGCAGCTGGTTACCCTTGAGCACTGTCAGCCTTTTGAGAGTGACTGAACTGGAAATGGGAATGATTGTGTGAACCTTTCAGAGCTGGGTCCCTGCACCTACCTTGGAAACCAGCAACATCACTGTGACTGGGTCCATGTCCCTATTGCATCCATTTCCTCCCTTTCTGATGGTCTTTAATGTTCGGTAGACCTAGGATATAAAAACAACAGTCGATTTAAGAATTGCCCTCCTGGCAGAATACCCCTCTTGACAAGTTTCCATTTTATTCAGAAAGGTTATGAATAAAACACAAAAGGCTCTTAAGATCCCACCCCCCACCATGTCAAAGACTCAAAGGACAGACCGCATTTTAAAGTGTGAGTATGTGTCATATATATGGAAATTAGAAAAATGGTGTAGATGAGTTTAGTTGCAAAACAGAAATAGAGACATAGACATAGGGAACAAATGTATAGATACCAAGATGGGAAGGGAGAAGATGAAATGGATGGGGAGATCGGGATTGACACATATAACACTACTACGTATACAATAGATTACTAAAGATAATTGATGTATAGCACAGGGATCTCTACTCAGTGCTCTGTGGTGACCTAAATGGAAAGGAAATCTAAGAAAGAGGGGTATATAAAGCTGATTCACTTTGTTGTACAGCAGACTAACACAACAGTGTAAAGCAACTATCAATCAGTTTAGTTCAATCACT
>SJYW01033859.1:209836-227963 GCA_006410735.1 Raphicerus campestris | reverse complement strand
GAGTTGGGCGCTGACAGCCAACTCTGATGTCCTACCTGCCTACACCTGGGGTGGGGTTTGCCTCGACCCTCCTTCCTAATAGACAATGAGATCAGCCCTCGTCTCAGGAAGGGTGAGGACAGTATCCTTTGCAAATGGCACTCAAGTGGCTCCCACACCTCAGGGCTCCTTGCGGTACTTACTTGCTTTCCGCCATCCCTGTTCTCGGCATCAGCTGGGAGCACATCTACAAAGGGGACTGTGTGAATAAATCTGGACGGACAGAAAACACATTAGTTATTTCTTAGCCCCATTCTGAAGCTTAGCTGAGTTTATTAGATTTGATTAAAGGATTTTATGTCTGGCTTGTTGGAGAGATAGGGATTAAGCAGTAAGGAGCTTTTCCCTTCTGGGGATCACCAAACCCATCCCCGGAGAATGGTGACGTGCTGAATCCTGGGCTGCTGTTCTTAAAAACATGCCAGATTCTTTCCCTTCATTTGTATTAATGAGCTCAGTCAAAAATGATGAAGCCTTCTGCAGTTTTGCAAGCCATGAATTATCGAAGAGAAAAGCTGGAGGGGAGATTAGAAAGAATCATAGTCCCAAACTTCACTGTGTAGATAAGAAAGCCAGAGAAGTTAACAGACTTGCTGGAGGTCACACGGCAAGTTCCCGGCACAGTGGAGGGCACAGCCCAGGTCCCTTGTCGCCTAAATCAGGGCCGTTTATAGTCTTCTCCTTCCCCCAGAAATAGATACTGAACCACAAAGGGGTGGATGTCCAGAGGAAAGGATGAGGGGAAGGTTCTTGCTGCACTTTTCCTGCTTGAAATAAGATACACAGTTGGTTTTCAGCAACACACAGCTCTGATGATTTGCCGCAGACACCAGGGTAGTGGTGTGAGGGGAAAGTTACGGGGTTATGAGACGGGCAGAGAAGGGAAAGGGGCAATGAGAGACTGTGTCCAGGAAGTGCTCCTCAGTGAGCAACACTCCGGCCACACCCACCAGGGGCCCCGGATTTCTGCCACCATCCTCCCCATGCAGGACAGGCTCCCAGGGCGAGGAGGGGACCTCCACTGGACTCTCAGGAGTCCTTTCTCTGGAGAGCAGAGGACAAGTCCTGGGAGGAATGAAAGGCTCATTCTCACTCCAGGCAGGACCGGGATGTGGGTCCTCCTTCTCCTCCGGGCTCTTCTCAGCCTCAGCTCTGTCCTCAGTGACGTCCATCTAGATCGAGGCAGGTGCCAGCTGCCTGGCTGCTTCTGAGCTCAGAGTGTCCTGGGCTTATTTCTTGAGAAGGTGCCCATTTTTCTCCATTTTGGCTTGTTCGTCGATCGTGGCTGTAGGGTGTTGACATAAACAGGTGTCAAACATTTAACTGGAAGCAGATTGACTCCCCGCGGTCATAGGTGAGCGCGGGCACGACTCTGGGGGGAGTGTGGGTCCAGGGCAGGAGATGCAGGCATCCGCAGGTGGGCGAAGCGCTGCCCTTAGGGTGGCAGCCATCCTCGGTGAGGAGGGACAGGAGGGATGGGAGAGCCTGGAGGAATGTGCTGTCCTGGGCAGACGGGATGGGGTTGCTGGAGCTATAAGCACAGACTAGTGGGTATCAGGAATGTCTGTGCCTGGCATCAGAGGGCCAGGCATGGCATGGGGTGGTGTGGGGGAGGGGGCATGGGGCGGGTGGGCGTGAGACTCAAGCAGGAGACAGGCTGGCGCGCGGACCAGCCATGGCGGTCACGACCAGTCGCCAGGTGAGAGGAGGTCGTGGTCACAGCCAGGGCCCCTGGCTCCCAGGCTGTGCCCTGTCCAAGCCTAACAGCCTGGCCTGGCTCTGCATGTCCTGCCTGGTGACCTCCTGCCGTGGACCTCGGACTGGTACCCGACTCCTCCTCCTTTTCAGTCTTTTCAGGCGATCGTGTATTTCCTGAATGTATATTACTGGGGGGCGGTGACCCTGGGGTGCATGGACCACAAGCCCACTGGACCAGCCTCCCCACTTCTCCCAGTGGGAGGGTTACACTCCACTCAGCTTCCCACAGCACCAGGGGCCTCACTTCCTGGGAAGAGGGGGTGCAATCCTTCGGAGCCCCAGTGTTCCTGGATGTTTCCAAGACTGCTCTCGTCTCGGACAGCTCTGCATCCCAGACTGCCTGCTGGGAACCCTGCTAACAAAACTGCCCCAACACTTGTCCTGTACGGCGGAACCCCTCCACCACACGGTGCATCTACATAACTCCTTGGACTGTTCCCCAGTTGAATCTATTACCCCCACTCGCTGGGTGAAGAGGTCCTTGGTTCTGCTGCCTTCTAGCTGGTGACATCAAAGGCAGACAGGAAAAGGGTAGGGCGGTCAGAGACCATGTTGGGGAAACATCACCACCTTTGCCAGGTAAGGATGGGGCCCCGAGCCAGATCTTAAAGAATGGGTAGCATTTGCACACAGAAATTACACAGTAGACCTGGATCCACGTGCCTTTTCTATCAAGGACAGATTTCCATTCAACTTACATTACCTGAATGATGTTCAGACGATGCATAATTGTAAGTAAATCCAAGCCAAGTGAAGCAGGTGAAGGCTGAGCAGATGGTGCAGGAAGAGGCGGAAGCGAATGACAAAATTGGATGGCTGTTTGGCTGAATCAACCCCCCATTCCCCCCAACCCCCTTCAGAACGTTATCTTGATCAGTCAATTACATGCTATAAGATCAGACTGAATTCCACAAAGAAACACTTGGATGGAAATAATTATCGGTAGAGTCATTTTATTAGTATTCCTAAAGACCTCTAATGAGGAATAGGGATGGTAAATCATTAATATATATTTTCAGCTGCTTTAAAAATTAAATCTGTTCCACAATGTGTTTCACAATTTTATAGCCATTATGTGGAGCCCTTTGGGATCGCCTCATAAAAGGCATTCCATAAATTTGATCTGTCCTTGTATCACATTGCATTTTACAGCAATAACCTGGCATTTTAAAGAGCTCCGAGGCACCCTCTCTTTCAGAAGCAGCGAGGAAGGGATGGATGTGCAGGAGGGTGGAAGGGAGCGAGCAAGTGCTGCGGAAGGGGTCGCCAACCTCTTTTCAGAATAGAACAGGGGAAGGGATCAGATTTAGAGAGATTTATTCCACTCTTCCCTGGGGCTTCCTGTTAAACATTACCAGATATATCTCTTCTTCAACTGTCCTCCAAAAAAAACGAACCCACGCAAGGATTCCTCTATAAGACAGTGTATGACATGGATCACTCTTGCTTCTTTGCAGTGGGGCTGAAGGACACAGAACGGGTGAGTACAGCTCGAAGTGGAGACAGTAATCCATCCCCTCTGCTTCATCAGCTGCTACTTACCGCATCATTGCAGGAAACCCCCAAAGCTCCATTTCTGTAGGGACCATGGTGCTCGGCAAACCTCTCCAGGCATTTGAAAACCCAGATACAAAAGTTACAGAGTAAATTTACAGGGAGGGCAAGCGATGTCCTAATCTATGGCATTTTTATATTTTTTCATTCATCTAAGATGTTTCCTCCTGAGAAGGAAAGCTATGACCAACTTAGACAGTGTATTAAAAAGCAGAGACATCACTTTGCCAACAAAGGTCCATATAGTCAAAGCTATGGTTTTTCCAGTAGTCATGTATGAATGTGAGAGTTGGACTATAAAGAAGCTGAGTGCCAAAGCACTGATGCTTTCAAACTGTGGTGCTGGAGAAGACTCTTGAGAGTCCCTTGGACTACAAGGAGATCAAACCAGTCAATTCTAAAGGAAATCAGTCCTGAATATTCATTGGAAGGACTGCTACGGAAGCTGAAGCTCCAATACTTTGATGCGAAGTGCCGGTTCACAGGGAAAGACCCTGATGCTGGGAAAGACTGAAGGTAAAGGGAGGTGGGTGGCAGAGGATGAGATGGTTGGGTAGCATCACCGTCTCAGTGGACAGGAGTTTGAGCAAACTCTGGGAGATGGTGAAGGACAGGGGAGTCTGGCACGCTGCAGTCCATGGTGTTGTGAAGAGTTGGACATGACTTAGTGACTGAATAACAGGAATACTCGTGGAGGCAGGATGATTTAGTAACGACATTATATATCAGTAAACCACGGGCTCTTTCACAGTGGGCCACACGTGACACAGAAGTGCTGTGGGCTAGGGTGAGGGGGCTGCCGACCCTGTAAAGTGACGCAGGTTCTACTCTGTAATATCTCACCTGTGGGGTTAGCTTCTCTGACCCCATAGACTCACACCTGCCCTGCAATCAACCAATCGGAATCCACGTTGTTGGCTATGTTTCCAGCAGAACTTCTTATCCTTGTCAGCAGTTTTAATTGGAGTGCTGAAGCCAGATGAAAACTATTTAAATATGCTAATGGCCTGGCAGGAGATTAAATGGGCCCCTTAACAAATGGCTCTCCATCCAGCCCCCAGCGCCCCCACCTGACACAGTGGCACATTAATGGCGCTGATATTCCTGCCTGCCAGGGACGTTCCATGCATCTCCTGTGAGCCCATGACAGCTGGAGAATCAGCACACCTCCTTTGCACATTATCCATCGCTCTCTCGGTGGCCGTGGATGTGGCTTTGTGAGGCTGCCCTGAGAAGTACTGCCTTGCTGATCTTCCTGTTCCTGGACTGCTTTCCTGGGCTGGCGACAGGTTGCTCTCTACAGGGAAAGACCACTGGAGCACTTAAGACAGCAGCGACACATTTCTCATGTTTTGGGATCGTTTGAGAAGCTGTAAGAATGAATGTTCCCTGTAAAATCTTGAAACGTGCACGAGGTTGAGACCTAAAAGGTACGTTTGGGGTAATTCCTGACTCAAGCTTGCTGTTTGGGAGAGACGTTATGATGGGGTGACTTAACGGATACATCCACTCCTCATTTTATTTTGGTTGGTGATAAAACCTGTTTGTGCTCCAGGACAGTGTTCCCACAGGAATGCATGACGTAGGTCTCCTCTAAAGGACCCTCTGCTCCCCACGTGGCCCCCATTTCCTCTTCCACTTGGAACTCTGAAGCCTCAAGGTGGGAAAAAGCAGTAGACTCCGTTTCCAAAGAGGGCTTCCCTGGTGGCTCTGACGGTAAAGAATCTGCCTGCAATGTGGGAGACTTGGGATCTATTTCTGGGTCAGGAAGATCTCCTGGAGAGAGAATGGCAACCCCCTCCAGTATTCTTGCCTGGAGGATTCCATGAACAGAGGAGCTGGGTGGGCTACAGTCGGTGGGTCTGCAAAGACCTGGACGTGACTGAGCGAGTAACACTATTCCCCGAGAACACTTCTGCTGCGGCCTGGAGACCCTGCTGAGGTCTCAGGCCAGTGCCTTGCAGGTGATGCTTTTCCTCCTCAAAATCTGCTCTGTTTCCCTCATTATCTCCAGACCAACAGCTGAATCAGTTGCCACTCTAGCCCAGCTGGAGAAATGCTCTTTCTGCTATGGGAAGAGATGCCTCCTCAGTGAAAGAGGACCTGGGTGGAAGGAATGGACAAAAGCAAGAGAATGCATGGGGATGGAGCTTGAAGGCCACATCGGGAGGGATCGACTCCAGGGTGAGAAATGGCGAGCTGGTGAACGTGGAGCACCCTTCTGGGATTCATAACTGAGTACAGGCAGGAACTCCTGGAGCAGGTCCTAAGATACAGCTGAGCGGACTCCCTGAAGTTTGAATACAAGGGAGAACACAGGAAATGAAAGATTCAGGAGTCTCTTGTCAGGGATTTGCAAAACCGGTCAGGAGGTTCAGGGAAGTGTGCAGTTTGGAGTGGATTTATTGCATGAGGAGGAAACCTACTTGTTCCCTAAGAGTCTGGAGGATACTCAGTCACCATGCTGATAAAGACTGCACCAGGGAGTCACCAGCATCTTTGAGAAGCCAGTGGTGGCTGTTCTCTGTAGACCAAGGTTGACGTAGAAACTACTGCCCAGGAGCCGGGATTCCTGTGGCCCAGGGGAAGCAAGGATTCTGAAAAACACAAGGTGTAGCCATTAAGTGTTAGAGGCCAGTGGAAGTGTTGAGTTGGCCCAAAAGTCCATTTGGATTTTCCGTAACATCATCCAGAAAAACCCAAATGAACTTCTTGACCAACTCAATAAATAGTACAAAGTGCAACAAGGCTGACTGAAGATCCCGGCCCCCAGGGGACACTGGTGATGAAAAAGGGCTGGACTGGCCCTAGGGTTCTCTGACCCACAGAAATCTGTGGCTATGTCCAGTAACTCACGAGTGTCTCAGGGGAAGATATGCGGTGCTGACTATCTGACTTGCGTGAGCAGAAAAAGCTGTAGGCTCCCGCCATGAGACACTTTGATGCCTCACCAAGTTGCTGCCAACTTTCCGGCTTAGACTTTATAGGTGAGTGGACAGCTGAGTTCCCATGAAGAAGGACCCTGCCATTTCTCCACACATATTAAAATAACCTTCCCTGACCCCTTCCTGAAAGGCCGTGTGAACATTTTCTAGAAGAGCCGTACCCCGGGGTGGGAGGAAACGGCAGACCTCAGGCTGCCCCTGACGCCAGGGCCCCGGAGCGGCATGGAGGTACTGGCAGTCCGCTGAGAGGTGGGGCCGCGGCTGAGCGCATCCGCCTCTGGCGCACGCTGCAGCCTCGCAGCCTGGTGTCTGTCTCTGCTGAGTCACTCAGCCTCCCTCTGTTGGACAATGTCGGACGCAGTCACTGCTGGCTTCTCGGCTTTGGTTCATGCAGACTGACTTCCCCGGGGCATGTCCCTGTGTGGAAGTGTGAGGGTGGAGCGGGCGGGGAGAGATTTTGTCTTTTACTGAGATTTCACTCACCTTACAGTAAAAAAAAANTAACTTATATGTAGAGTACATCATGTGAAATGAGAGGTTGGATGAAGCAAGATTGCTTGGAGAAATATCAGTAACCTCAGATATGAATATGACACCACCCTTATGGCAGAAAGCAAAGAACTGAAGAGCCTCTTGATGAAAGTGAAAGAAGAGAGTGAAAAAGCTGGCTTGAAACTCCACATTGAAAAAATGAAGATCATGGCATCCAGTCCCGTCACTTCATGGCAAATAGATGGGGAAACAATGGAAACAGTGAGAGACTTTATTTTCTTGGACTCCAAAATCATTGCAGATGGTGATTGCTGCCATGAAATTTAAAGACACTTGCTCCGTGGAAGAAAGCGATGACCACCCTAGAGAGCATATTAAAAAGCAGAGATGTTACCTTGCCAACAAAGGTTGGTCTAGTCAAAGCTATGGTTTTGTAGAAGACTCTTGAGAGTCCCTAGGGCTCTCAAGGAGATCAAAGCAAGGAGATCAAACCAGTCAATCCTAAAAGAAATCAGTCCTGAATATGCATTGAAAGGGCTGATGCTATAACTGAAGCTCCAATACTCTGGCCATCTGATGTGAAGAACCGACTCACACTTGTAGGTATTGTCAAAGCTTTTCTTCAATATGCTAATAGGTTTGCCTGTAGCTTTTCTTCCAAAGAGCAATTGTCTTTCAATTTCACGGTTGCGGTCACTGGCTGCGATGATTTTGGGCCAAATGCAATTTCAGATTTTCATTAAAATATCATATTTATGTCAACTGACATGATTCTTTTTCATATTTGAACATTTAAAATGGAAACTAAAGTGTAGCTTCACTCCCCAAATAAGACAGCCCTGTGGTCCTCCAGCGGGTAACAGCCGGCGGTTGATCATGTGATCCCCTTGAGTGTGATGGGAGGCGTGTATTCGGGTGGGGAGCACAGTGAATTCGAAATGTAAGGGCCCGCGGAGCATTTTATTCAGGCTGGAATGGAAGTCATTCAGGGCTTCGTGGGGAATCTTGTTCTTGATTTATAAAGGAAGGTTAGAGTAACAAGCACTAAAGGAATGGTTTATGGATTCATAGATGAGGGGATAAACTGGAATATAAAGTAGAAAAAAATTGTCATCCAAAGTCACAGGGCTGGATTTGAGCCCCACCTCCATCCATCACTCACGGTGTGGCTTGATAGGCAGGTGTTTCCCCTCCTCCCGCCTCTGTATGGGTGGTAATAAAAATCACCGGTTTAGGTCTTAGGACNAGTTGGGAGGATTAATTCTTCTTAATTATGTGAGTGCTGGGCCATCATTCAAGTTTATTGATGCTGTCTGGCTGTGTCCAGGAGATTTATAGGTATCTAAATCCATCTTACCTCGAACAGACCTCAAACAACTTGGCTGTCTTTTCAGCCTTTGTGCGTGAGGCAAATGCTATACAATTATTACAGAAACTCTTTCATAAATAAGCACTTGCTTCTCTAAGTTTCCTGTCTGGGGCCCTGGGGCCCTGGAAGGGGAGTTTGGGAATTGGGAATTTTTTTTTTGGGGGGGGCATTTTTTGTATCTTTTTCTCCTGTGGCTGACTTAAAAACCCACTCTCTTCAGTCAGAGTATTTCATGCTAGCCCAGGGAATATTCTTGAGAATTCTATTCAAGTTAATTTGCAAAGCAGAAACAGAGACACAGATACAGAGAACAAATGTATGGATACGAAGGAGAAAGGAGGGGGTGGGAGGAATTGGGAGACTGGGATTGGCATATATACACACTATTGATGCTATGTAACTTCCCAGGTGGCTCCAGGGTAAAGAATCTGACTGCCAGTGCAGGAGACGTGGGTTCAATCCCTGGGTTGGGAAAATCCCCTGGAAGAGAAAATTGCAACCCACTTCAGTATTTCTGCCTGGATCAAGGCAGGCAGATCTCATGGACAGAGGAGCTTGGTGGGCTACGGTCCAGAGTGTCACTGAAGAGCTGGACACGGCTTAGTGACTCAACAACAATATGAGATAACTAATGAGAGCCTACTGTGGAGCATAGGAGACTACGTCATGCCCTGTGGTGACCTGCGTGGGAAGGAAGTCCAAAAGGGAGGGGACGCACGCACACGTAGAGCTGGTTGACGTTGTACAGCAGAAGCCAGCACAACAGTGTAAAGCAACATACTCCAGTAAAAGCATGTGAACTGAGAACGTCCAGGTGTTCAAGCTGATCAGACTGCCAACATCCACTGGGTCACTGAAAAAGCAAGAGAGCTCCGTAAAAACAGCTACTTCTGCTTTATTGACTATGCCAAAGCCTTTGACTGTGTGGATCACAACAAACTGTGGAAAATTCTTCAAAAGATGGGAATACCAGACCACCTTACCTGCCTCCTGAAAAACCTATATGCAGGTCAGGAAGCAACAGTTAGAATTGGACATGAAACAACAGACTGGTTCCAAATAGGAAAAGGAGTACGTCAAGGCTGTATATTGTCACCCTGCTTATTTAACTTATATGTAGAGTACATCATGTGAAATGAGAGGTTGGATGAAGCAAGATTGCTTGGAGAAATATCAGTAACCTCAGATATGAATATGACACCACCCTTATGGCAGAAAGCAAAGAACTGAAGAGCCTCTTGATGAAAGTGAAAGAAGAGAGTGAAAAAGCTGGCTTGAAACTCCACATTGAAAAAATGAAGATCATGGCATCCAGTCCCGTCACTTCATGGCAAATAGATGGGGAAACAATGGAAACAGTGAGAGACTTTATTTTCTTGGACTCCAAAATCATTGCAGATGGTGATTGCTGCCATGAAATTTAAAGACACTTGCTCCGTGGAAGAAAGCGATGACCACCCTAGAGAGCATATTAAAAAGCAGAGATGTTACCTTGCCAACAAAGGTTGGTCTAGTCAAAGCTATGGTTTTGTAGAAGACTCTTGAGAGTCCCTAGGGCTCTCAAGGAGATCAAAGCAAGGAGATCAAACCAGTCAATCCTAAAAGAAATCAGTCCTGAATATGCATTGAAAGGGCTGATGCTATAACTGAAGCTCCAATACTCTGGCCATCTGATGTGAAGAACCGACTCACACTTGTAGGTATTGTCAAAGCTTTTCTTCAATATGCTAATAGGTTTGCCTGTAGCTTTTCTTCCAAAGAGCAATTGTCTTTCAATTTCACGGTTGCGGTCACTGGCTGCGATGATTTTGGGCCAAATGCAATTTCAGATTTTCATTAAAATATCATATTTATGTCAACTGACATGATTCTTTTTCATATTTGAACATTTAAAATGGAAACTAAAGTGTAGCTTCACTCCCCAAATAAGACAGCCCTGTGGTCCTCCAGCGGGTAACAGCCGGCGGTTGATCATGTGATCCCCTTGAGTGTGATGGGAGGCGTGTATTCGGGTGGGGAGCACAGTGAATTCGAAATGTAAGGGCCCGCGGAGCATTTTATTCAGGCTGGAATGGAAGTCATTCAGGGCTTCGTGGGGAATCTTGTTCTTGATTTATAAAGGAAGGTTAGAGTAACAAGCACTAAAGGAATGGTTTATGGATTCATAGATGAGGGGATAAACTGGAATATAAAGTAGAAAAAAATTGTCATCCAAAGTCACAGGGCTGGATTTGAGCCCCACCTCCATCCATCACTCACGGTGTGGCTTGATAGGCAGGTGTTTCCCCTCCTCCCGCCTCTGTATGGGTGGTAATAAAAATCACCGGTTTAGGTCTTAGGACAGGGAGGGTGGGGTGAACTGGGGGTAGAGCTGATGTATATACACGACTGTATAAAATAGACGGCTACTGGGAAGCTGCACAGGGGCCTCAGCTCTGTGCTCTGTGACGCCCCAGAGGGGTGGGTGGCAGGAAGCTCCCGAGGGAGGGGCTGTGCCTACACACGGGGCCGATTCGCGCTGTCCTTCCGCAGAAACTAACGCACACTGTAGAGCACTGCACTCCAATAAAAAGCAGATTAAGAAATGCTGTTTGAGAAATCATGTGTGCACCTATTATTATTTATTTTCTTCAGTAGCAGCCGTGGCAGTCTGGGAGATGGGGGCTCCATTCATGTGAGCGTAGCGGTCGGGAGGCTCCAGGGGCATTACAGGCTTCCTCTCGGCATCGAGCATTGCGCGTAGTGGAGGCGTTCCTTTGCTGAGAAAACTCGGGGTGAAGTCAGTGGCGGAGGCCGGTGGAGAGCAGCATGGCCACGCGGCAGGGGTCTCTGGGGATTAACCCGATGGGGGCTGGGAGACCGGAGGCCTGCTGCTCACCCCGCCTGTCCCTGTGAGAAGTGCCCTTGGGCC
Organism: Raphicerus campestris; assembly: GCA_006410735.1. NCBI lineage: Eukaryota > Metazoa > Chordata > Mammalia > Artiodactyla > Bovidae > Raphicerus > Raphicerus campestris. Next base: position 216,895 of record SJYW01033859.1, on the reverse strand, counting down.
AGACGCTCTGGACTTGCCAGAAAGGCCGCCTGCCCTCTGGCCTTCCAGCTGCTGGGTGGTGCTGGCAGTCTGGGATGCGAGGCGGAGAGAGGCCTGGGGGGCGGGCGGGCTGACGTCAGAGACGTCTGCTGCATTCTCAGCAGAAACCCAAGAAGACCAGCTGTCCAAGACCCAAGCAGCTGGGGTCTGGAGTCTCGGGGAGACCCCCTTAGAAGATAAGGAAACAGTGTAATACTTCTGCTTTGCGTTTGTCCACATGCCAAGCCCGGGGTGCTTGTGGGGTGACACTGAAGTGCACAGGGAGTGGGTGGTGGTTTACATGAACCCTCATGCAATCTTCCCAAAAGGCTTGAAGGTGAGTATTCATCTTTGAGCCTGGGATTTTTCATTCGTCCAATGAATGGGTGTGCCTTGTTGTTCAAGGGGACGGACCTGGTTGGTGGCAAAGTTTACATTCAAATGCAGACAAGACCTGTCCAGCTCATTTGATTATTAGTGCATTCAAGGGGTTGAGTTCCAGGAGTTGAATATAAGCTGGGGCAGTGCCCTGAGCAATGTAAACAAACCATCGAAGTCTGACTTTTGGCTTCTCTGCTCACATGTATTTGCCTGCCTGGTTAATCCCATATGGCTGGCCCATGGGATGGGATTTACATGGTGGGCGGAATGTGGGTCTACACCACATCCCAGGTGAGAGGGGAGTGAATGGACAGGGTTGGGGGGACCTGGGGCTAAGGGTCCTGTTCAGTTCAGTTCAGCCGCTCAGTCATGTCCGACTCTTTGCGACCCCATGAATCGCAGCACGCCAGGCCTCCCTGTCCATCACCAACTCCCAGAGTTCACTCAGACTCATGTCCATCGAGTCCGTGATGCCATCCAGCCATCTCATCCTCTGTCGTCCCCTTCTCCTCCCGCCCAATCCCTCCCAGCATCAGAGTCTTTTCCAATGAAATCAACTCTTCATGTGAGGTGGCCAAAGTACTGGAGTTTCAGCTTTAGCATCATTCCTTTCAAAGAAATCCCAGGGTTGATCTCCTTCAGAATGGACTGGTTGGATCTCCTTGCAGTCCAAGGGACTCTCAAGAGTCTTCTTCAACACCACAGTTCAAAAGCATCAATTCTTCCTGTAGGTTTGGACAAAAAGGTAGAAGGGACAGGTCATGGGTGTGGGGGAGGGGACTGAGGGCGTGCAGGCTGTACGTTACTATTCCTTCTGGTCCAAAGCCAGTTTCTCTGCCATTTAGGTCAGAGTGGCAGCGGAGGTCTGCCTCTGTTTAATCGGGCAGGGATGCCCCAGGAAGGCACACACACCCGTGTTGACCAGAATCCACTGTTCCTTTTGCAGGACACCAGCCTGTCCATTCATTTGTTACCCTGCTGGATCTTGCTTTGATTTGACTTGGGACCTTATCCAGCTGTTATCTGTAGAGCTCTGGAAGATTCCCTTGTGCAATAACGCTATTCTTTTGTTGAGGTAAGTGGCTCAGATGGTAAGAAATCTGCCTGCAGTGCAGGAGACCTGGGTTTGAGCCTTGGGTTGGGAATATCTCCTGCAGAAGGGAATGGCTACCCACTGCAGTATTTTTGCCTGAAGAATTCTATCGACAGAAGAGCCTGGAGGGCTATAGGGGGTCGCAAAGAGTTGGTTATGACCGAGCAACTAACGCTTTCACTGTCTTAGTAATTCACAATGTTTCAGGTGTACAGCAAAGTGATTCTAGTTGTATACATATGCACATATATCTATTCTTTTTCGGATTCTTTTTCACTGTAGGATATTACAAGATACTGAATGTAGTTCCCTATGCTACACAGTAGGTCCTTGTTTACCTATGTTTTATATAGTAGTGTGTATCTGTTAATCCCAAATTTCTAATTTATCCCTCCCCACCTCCTTTCCCCTTCAGTAGCCATAAGTTTGTTATCTACATCTGTGAGTCTATTTTTGGTTTATAAACATTTGTGTCGTATTTTAGATTCCACATATAAAGGATGTGAGATTTATCTTTCTCTGTCTGACTGCACTTATGAAAATCTCCAGGTTCACCCATGTTGTTGCAAATGATATTACCTCATTCTTTTTTTATGGCTGAATAATATTTCTTTGTATATATGTACCACATCTTCTCTATCTATTCATCTGTCGACGGACACTTAGTTTACTTCAAAGTNAGTGAAGAGCAGCCGCAAAGCCTCCCCACTGAGGTCACTCCGATTGCTTCCATTCTGTCCCCTTTTTAGCCAGAAGTATTCTGACATTCATCACCCTTGCTATAGATGAGTACTTTTTTGTGCTCTATGCCTTAAATACTCCAAAACACTTCTTCTTTGTGCCATACACAAGGCAAAAAAGCAAAGGACAACTTGCGGCTGCACACTCACCTTTAAGAACCTGGCACAGAAATGGGCGTGATATAAACCATCCACCATGGAAAGCACACGCTCTGAGGACCAGACATCCACTCTCAGAGCAACAAGAAAAGAAAATAAAAAACCCTCTGGATTTGGAAAAAAGGAGAAATAACTGTCTTTTTCATGATATTAGTGGAAATCTCATAAATACTAGTTTAAAATATTAGCAATGCTGACTTTTATACATTGCCACCAGTAATATCTAAAGCAACATTAAGACCTCTAAATCAAAACCAGGTTTAATTCTGTAAAATAAATACANAAAAAAGGAGAAATAACTGTCTTTTTCATGATATTAGTGGAAATCTCATAAATACTAGTTTAAAATATTAGCAATGCTGACTTTTATACATTGCCACCAGTAATATCTAAAGCAACATTAAGACCTCTAAATCAAAACCAGGTTTAATTCTGTAAAATAAATACATATGTGTTTGTCTGGGTAGACAGAGGGATATATATATAGATAGATGTAGGTGTCATCTCAAAAAATCAATGCAATTGAAATTAGGGTGTTTGTAAACTGTAAAAGGTTTACAAAAAAAAATCTACTAATTTTCCTGGTTAGTACAAACAATCCCTTTGCCTCCTTATAGAGTTCTTAATCATATATACTAATTTGTAGAATATAAAGCAGGTTGAAAGAATTTGAAGCTGCGTGTAGCCATTCTTTCTAGTCCAATGACTTCCTCCAGGAGACAATTTGGATCAAAGTGGCAGGAGAGTATGTCTTCACAAACACAAGATTAGATTTTCCTGTTACTGCTCCCCGAGTAGGGAGAGTGTATTGCATTTAATTTCTTCTGTCACAAAGTCCAGGAGCAGACCGCTGCATCAGTGATGCTAGAAAATGCCAGCAAACACACAGTTTAATTATTTTAAAAAATGCTTCTGAAACAACCGGGTGAGGATGTGGAAGAGCAAGTGTTGAGCCAGGAGGTGATGATACGGGTCAGCTCGTAATTCTTTTTGCAATTTGTTGCCGACGCAGGTTCTGACCTGGCTAACCAGAGCGGGGCAGGACAAGAATCAAGCGCACTGGCAGTTTTGGTCACAGAGCGCACACGCCGGTGACTCGCTCGTGCAGATGGACATGCCTCCTGTGAACGCAGAAAAGGGAAGGGCAGGAAGCCGTCTGACTCCAAGAGGCACAGTGTTCAGGAAGCAACCCCCCCCACCCCGCCCGCCTTGGGCTTGGGGTGATGACTCTTCCCTCCGTCAGCATCAGCAAACGATGCCGATCCTTGTGACCAGTGGTCCCCAGGGAAAGCAAAACCAAACCCGGACCTCCCTGGCCAGGAGCTGTGCCCAAAGCTCCTCTCTGCTCACTCCCTTCTCCTCCAGACTTAGAGCAAATCTCAAACTGGAGAATTCTCTGTGGATATTGACCTCTGTCAAAAGCATATTGAAAAAGGCTTCACACTTGGTTTTCTTTTGTTTTATTTCTTACTATATGCAATACAAAGAAGAGCTGGTAGAGCTCATTTCCAGCTCCACATCAGAAATCCTTTACATTTGGAATGACTGCTTCACCTTAAATCCCTCAAGTGGGTTTTAATCCAAAATTCAATCACACCGAGAGCCCTGTGCAACGTGGCTTTTTGTGTCAATCCCTGCTTATGTATCTGCCACCCAGTAAATGAAATGAACATGAGATCTATCATTCGTGGCATCAAGGGTGTGGGTAATCCAGGATGAGGGATGGCTGGGGCCATTTCTCCATCAGATGCAAAGATGGGTTTAACTGAAAGCCGAGGTGCTTGCAGAGCTCCCCGATCACTGCTGCACTTTGGTGTCAGTGAGAACAGGAGATTTGTGCTTTTCCTTCCATGGAAGGTGGGGACCTGTGCTTAGCTTCTGATGTGCGCTTAGTCGCTCAGTCGTGTCTGACTCTTTGCGACCCCATGGTCTGTAGCCCGCCAGGCTCCTCTGTCCATGGAATTCTCCAGGCAAGAATACTAGAGTGGGTTTCTATGCCTTCCTCCAGGGTTCCTTCCCCACTCAGCGATCGGACCTGTGTCTCTTGCAACTTCTGCATTGCAGGCTGATTCTTTACCACTGAGCCACCGGGAAAGCCCTCTGAATCCCCTAAAAGCAAGCCATTCTGGGGCCATTCTGTGATCCCAGCTCCATGCCGCCTCTCCAAGCAGCTGCCCATTCACAGAATAAAAGAATGAAAAGTGATAGCAATGGAGCAAAACTCCATTTAGGTGGAACTTGCCCCTGATGGCTTCAAATTCTTGATCAAACATTCAGCAAGAAACACAGCTTTAAAAGCTCCCAACTGCACCCAATAACTCAGACCATGAACAATGTGTTGCCAAGTGGAAAGCTTTGGAGCACCTTCTTTAATGGAAATAATGATAATTAGCAAAGTGATTAGAGGCAGAAGCTGCTGCCTGAGCATCTCCCAGGGAATAATGATTGTTATTAATTTGCTTCAACTTAAAAATAGGACTTTTCAGCCTAACACTGACATGGGGAGGCTTTGAGTGGGCACTGCTGTTTCACCTGTCCAGGATCCATTTCTCCTTTTTCTGATAAACAAAGAGTCAGCCCCCTCGGACCTCATGTTTCCTTCATTCTCTGTCCCTTGTGTGGTGGAACCGTGCCCATCTTCTGCTCCGGGGGTGGACATGGGACACAGGCCTGGCCAAATAGTACTATTATAGCCCTTCTAGCAGGTGTAAGGTAGTAGCTCAGTAAGGTTTTGGCTTACATTCCTCTAATGATGAATGAAGACTTTCCAGATGGCACAGTGATAAAGAAAGAATCCTCCTGCTGATGTGGGAGATGTTGGTTCCACCCCTGGGCTGGGAAGATCCCCTGGAGAAGAGAATGGCAACCCACTCCTGTATTGCTGCTTGGAGAATTCCATGGACAGAGGAGCCCAGCGGGTTACAGTTCATGAGATCACAAAGAGCCAGACGTGACTGAGCGATGACACAGCAGCAATGAATGGGGCAGAGCGTCTCTTCATCTGCCGTCTTCTGAATGCAGGCTTTTAAAGAAAGGTGTTTTGTTGTCATCTAACCGTTTTGGGAAGCATTCTTAGGACTTTAGAAACTCAACAAAGCCTCTATAACGTGCCTTCTCCCTTGTGATATGTAAGTAGCTGCAGGGTGGAGATGAGAGGGGTGGTTGGGAAGTGGAAGAGCTGATTCCTGATCCTGTCTCCGCTTCAGCCTTGTTACTTTTCCTGGACAGGCTAATCCTTCACAGGGCAGGACATCTCAGCTTCTCCAAAGCCCAGAGATGCTTTCCTGACCCAGTGGCTATCAGGTGTCCTTCCAGTAATGATCTGGTTAGGACAGAGCTGGCCACAGCTGTGCTGTGTAATGAGGTCTGGGTCCCTGGAGCTGCCTGAGACATTGCTTCAGTAAAGAGAACGTCTGAAGGCGGGCTGGAGTTTTATACTGTGTTGTCTTTCATCCCCTCGTGGGAGACCTCAGTGTTGTTTGGCTTTCCCTGAGTCTCAAGCTAACAATTTTAGACAAACCAGGAATTTTCTGTGGGGCTGGAGATGGTATATTCTCAGGCTCAAATGGATAATAGATGTAAAATCAAAGTTAACCATCAACAGTAATGCAATTAATTTTTTTAATCAGAAGTCAGCTGCCACCTTCTTCTCCATAGTCATTGAAACATGACATGCCTCTATTGGAATATCTTCCCTGGCTACTCCTTTTCAGTGAAATGAAATCCACGAATACCCCTGCAAAGCCCGCATGAGGTCGTTTCTGCCCTCATCTTCAACAGCTTCTGCCCCTCAATCCCTCACTCCCGAGGACCCGACACACTGGGCCCCTCTCCTGCTGAATCTGCCCTGCTGTTGCGTCTCTGCTCTGGGCACAGAGCCATCAGGACCACGGTTAGTGCCGACCCTGCTCTGGGTGTGGACACCCTGCCCTTAGCTCTCCCTGCATCCACCTCCCTCCCATCCTTAGACCTGAACTCACTAGAGAGGCCTTTCTCATCCACCTTATAAAAGATTGCACATCTCTTCCTTTGTTTTTTGCCAAAGAAAAAAAGTATTCTGATATTTGTTAAAATGGTGAAGACTTCATTAGAACTGTCTGGGTATTGTGTTGACAACAGAGGAGAGAAATGTGTCTCATGTTGAGTACAATAGGACCTGTGGGGATTTACAGCCATGGAGCAGGGTATGGGGGGTGCTGGTGGATGGGAAGGACCAGGAGACAGCATCAAGGGTGGGGGCAGGGCTCTCCCAAACTGGCCTAAGAGGGCTCGTGCTGAAGGCAGGCCAGATGATCACTGCGGGCCGGTGGGGACAAGCATCTAAGTGGACTTGGTAGGATTCTTGCTGAAACTGGGCTCTGCTGGCCCAGCAAGGATGGGGCCAAGGTTAGTCCAGAGGAGGGCTCAGAGGAGCCTGGATGAAGTTTGCAGGAAAGAGGCTTCGCTGTGATGCACAGTTCTGTGACTGCGTTTATTTCGGTGTCTTATCGCATTTATCCCAATCTGTTAGAATGCTTACAATGATCTTGTCTCTGTTATTCACTGTTTTGTCTTCCCCAGCAAAGCAACCACTCCTGAAGTCAGAGGTTTTCGCTCTTTTCAGCCCCACCCTCTGTGTCCAGAGCAGTGTTTGCCATAGCAGACCATCAGGAGGCGTGTGCCCAGGGC